>LOJH01004628.1:1766-13843 GCA_001685095.1 Ellobius talpinus | reverse complement strand
CTCCCAAGTGCTAGGATTAAAGGCATGCGCCACCACCGCCCAGCTGCTATATACGTTCTTACAGAATGTGTGCTACATGCTGGTCACCTTGAAGACACTTTTTAAGACCAGCCCCCCTCCAGGTTGTTCTGCTATTGAACTGTGTGGTCCTGTTTTATTATTTTGAGATAGGGTCTCACTAAGTTGCCTAGATTACTCTTAAAGTTGTAATCCTCCTGTCTCAACTTCCCAAATGACTTGAATTACATGCCTAGACCATAGATTAGCTTTTTAACCCATACAACCATATGAGATAGTTACTATTAGCTTCCTGTCTGAGTGAGTAAACTGAGGCACAGAGCTTAACTGGCTTGAGTCTGGTATCAAACAAGTAATGGGTTTGGATTTGAACCAAGAAGGTCTGGCTCCGGGACCTGAGTTTTTAACACAAAACCGCACTATTTTATCATTGTATCTACACAAATATATGTATATGAAATTAAATAAATAGTACGTGAAAAAGTTTAGATAACCTTATATTTTTGTAAGTTTACGCTGTTATACTAAAAACATGTAATCCAATATTTACCTCCTGATCATTTTTTCACATTATAAACAAAGTTTTGTGCCAAAACTATTCCAGCTAAAAAGCAAAAGGAAGGACAAAAAAAAAGCATGCTAGATGGTAGCTCTGCTAACGTTATGGAATCTGAACCTGGGTCCCAATGTCGCCCTCGCTCTTTGGGAAGGAATTCTTGAGGAGACACCACGAACCCTAAGCCACCTCTCCCAAGGATCAGATGATTCTTCTGTCCTCTGGCAGTAGATCTTTATCCCTAACCAAGAAGCATAATGTGTTCTCTGTGTTTCTAAAATTTTCCTGTTTGTGCATATATGAATCCATACCTCTTTTATTGTTTATGCAAGGGAGAACACACACTGTATGTACTTATTATTTTCTGTTGTTGTTGTTGTTGTTGTTGTTGTTTTTGAGACAGGATTTCTCTGTTTAGCCCTGGCTATCCTGGAACTAACTCGCTCTGTAGACCAGGTTGGCCTCAAACTCAGAGACCCACCTGTCTCTGCCTCCAAATGCTCACCACAACTACCCAGCACACTTGTCATTGTCACTTGATCTCAGACCTCAGACCAACTCGTCTCAGTATAAACAATGCACACCATGATTCTTTAAAGAGCTGTGCAGCTTTCTACTACATCAAAGCGTATAATATATTCAACCATTTCTCTACCAAGAAACAATTTCTTGGCTTTTCTTTTTGTGCCCATCTTACAAACAAAGTTGTAAGCATTATTTTTCTTTAAAATTATTATTATTATTATCTATGGGGGGAGAATATGCCACATGCTCAGAGAAGCCAGAAGAGAGTGTCAGACCCGCTGGAACTGGAGTTCAGGTGACTGTGAGCCCAGAACCAAATTCCCAGCCTCTGAATGAGCAGTGAGTGTGTTGAGTTGTCGCTCCAGTCCCACACATCATTCTTTACTTAATCNGGGGGGATAAGAAAACTTGGATGCTATGGAATAGAATAATTGTTTAACTATGTAAAGATCTGTTTCGTTTGTTTACACCGTATTTGTTTAACTATGTAAAGATGTGTTGCTATTTCACCTTGCCTGCCTAAGGCACCTGACTGATCTAATAAAAAGCTGAGCAGTCAATAGCTAGGTAGAGGAGGGATAGGCGGGGCTGGTGGTCAGAGAGAAAGGGGAGCCAGTCAGCCAACTAGGACAGAAGAAGCAGGAAAGCAAGATGGACAGTGGGTAGATGAGATAAACAAGCCTCATGGCAGCACATAGAGTAATAGAAATGGACTAATTTAAATTTTAAAAGAAAAAGCTAGCTAGAAACAAGCCTAAGCTAAGGCCAAGCATTCATAATTAGTAATAAGTCTCTATGTCATGATTTGGGTGCTGGTGGTCCAAGAATGACTGCTACATTCTGATTTCCTGAATAATTTTAATCTAATTAAAAATTATTTTTCAGCAAACTAACTTACATGGATTAATAAAAAAGACATATGGCAAATTTTAATGCTTCACTTATGATTTTAAAAAAGATTTATGGAGCTAAAGAGATGGCTCAACAGTTAAGAACACTGTCTACTCTTCTAGAGAATCCACAATGGACTCCTAGTACCCACATGAGTGCTCACAGTTGTCTGTAATTTCAGCTCTAGGGCATCTGATGTCTTCTGCTGCCCTCTGAGGGCACCAGATAAGTAAGTGGTACACAGACATACATGCAGACAAAACACCCATACACATAAAGCAAAATAAATTATTTTTTAAAAAATTTAGAGAGCATCTTTAATATTTATTTATTCATTTATGTTTTATGTGTTATTGTCTACATGTATGTCTGTGTGCCACATTAATGCAGTGCCTGCAGAGACCAGGAGAGAACAGCAAATCCCCTGGAACTGGAGTTACAGATGGTTGTGAGCCACCATATGGGTGCTTGGAATCAAACCTGGATCCTCTGCAAGAGCAACCAGTGCTCTTAATGACTGAGCTGTCTCTCCAGCCCCACATTCGTTTGTTTGTTTGTTCTTGTTTTTCATTTCACGTTTAACAGGGAAATAATGGAAGCTTTTCCCGTGAGAGTCAGAAACAAGACACCGCTACTTTTCAGCATGGCTCTAGAAGCCACGCGACATCCGCAGTCCGGAACTCAGGACACCAAAGCAAGAGAATTGAGAGTTCGAGGCTAGCCTAGGTTATAGAGAGACAAGTAAGTGTGGAGAGGTTGGGTAGTAAAGAAAAAATAAAGACTACCAATAAGGAAGCAAGATAATCCTTTCCTGTAGAAGATAAATTACATAACGCGAAAACTACAAACAGCTGGGCTGTGGTGGTGCATATATCCTTAATCCCAGCACTTGGGAGGCAGAGGCAGGAGGATCTCTGTGAGTTCAAGGCCATCCTGGTTTAGAGAGTGAGTTCCAGTACTGTCAGGGCTGCAAGGAGAAACCGTGTCTTCAAAAACAAAAACAGAATAAAACAAGCAAAACGAAAAAAAGGAAGGAAGGGAGAAAGAAAGAAGAAAAAAGGAAAACCACAAACATGGTACCAACCAAGAAGCATTTAGAGCAACACGCGCACATCGCAAAACAGCTCTCCTCTGCTGTTGTGAGGAGTGAGCCGGGACAAGCACTTAGGAACCATTTGAACGCTGTCACAGCCTACTAAACCTGAAGCCTCACCTTCAGAAATGTACCCTTCAATTTCAGCCGCCTATGAGTGAGATGCATGCGGAACAAGCGTGTGTCTGTTCATCAGAGCATTTTAACAACAGCAAAACGTTGGCCACAACTTTAATTCAGGAGTCCCTATATGACTGTGAACTAGTACTCGATTTAATTTTTTTCCCAAAGGGTAGCCAAAATGCTGGACATTGGTGGCATATACCTGTAATCCCATCATTTGGGAAGTGGAGGCAGGGGGATTAGAAATTCAAGGTCATCCTCAGCTATATAGACTTTGAGGCCAACCTGGGCAACATGTAACCGTGTCTTAAAAAAAAAAAGTCAGGGACATTGTTCAGTCCATCGGGTAAAACTATCAGCCAAACCTGAGTTCAGCCTCCAGAAACCACATGGTCAAAGGACAGAACCAGCTCCAGAGAGCTGTTCTGTCACCTCTACACACACACACACACACACACACACACGCCATGCCACAGATGGATGCGCATGCATGTGTGCATACACACACAATATTACAGTCAAACCGGTTTCAATGACATCTTTACAGAATAAGACCTGGGAAGGACAGAAAAGAGTTTAATATGTTAACATTTGCCATTTATAATGCCAGAGCAGTATGTCAGTATGTGTGTCCCTCCCCCACCCCGCCAAAGGATGCTTTAAGATGTGGCTCACTTCTGTCACCACAGAGAAATCTCTTCTAATAGACTAATTATCTTCATAAAATGCTTGGTCAAAGAAGACCGATTTTTATCTCAAAACAGATGGATGGGATTTTTCCAGGAAAGATGCTTTTGAGGGACATTGAGATGAAGAAAACCCTGCCTCCCCTCTGCTCTGTCTGATGACTTGGGTTGGTCCCCAAAACCCACATAAAGGGTTAAAGTTTCACAAAGGTGTCCTCTGGTGACCGTATGCATGGGGTGGCATGTGTGTCTCCATAGCATACCATACACACATACCGCAAGCTCAATTAAACTTTAAAGATTGGAGTCCTATAACTCTGTCTCTACTCATTGGTTAAGCTTACAGGTCAATGTTTATCAAGTCCTGTGGCCAGAAAGCCTGGTACATCACTCAGCATGGCAAATCTCCAGATACCTGAACAGGAGCAAGCAAAGCTTTTCATCACTATAGCAGAGAGCTGTGATGGCCAGCTTATGAGGAGAAAGGCATATTTTGGTCCTCTGTTGTGGAAATTTTAGTCCATGCTCAATCTACCCTTCCACTTTGGCCTGTGACAGGACAGCACATGATGGTGGATTCACTCAGCTTGTGGCCAGGAAGTAGTATTTTCTTTTGAATTATACTTATGCTTCTGTGTTTGGTGCAGCTATATGCATGTGAGTTCAGGTACCCGGGGAGGGCAGAAGAGAGTTTCAGGTCACCTGGATCTGGAGTCGCTGGCAGTTGTAAGCTGCTGGTGTGGCTTCTGGGTGCTCAGTTCATGTCCTCTGAACTAGCAGTACCTGCCCTTAACTGCTGAGACACCTCCCTAGCTCCCTCATGGCTAGTGCCATAAGCTACTCCAGGGACTGAGGCAGTAGGACAAGAATAATAACAGAACAAAGGGGTTAAGGTTCTACTCGCCTCTTCTAGGGGGTAAACTACAGAACTTACATACATAGAGCATACACACAGTACCAACCAAAAGACATTTAGCAGCAATATGTGCACATCACAAAACAGGTCTCCTATACTGCTGGTGACTGGTGAACTGGAATAAGCTCTCGGGAGTAATTTGAACTGTCTATCACAACCCAGCACACTCCAATGACCTGAAGACCTTCCAGTAGGCCTCAGCTTGTAAAAATTCCACTGCCTCCTAATAGCACCCAGCACGCCGAGGATCAAGCCTTTAACACACAGAGTTTAAGGAAATACTTAAGTGTAGCCTTGTGTGGAGGTCTAGACAAGTATAGATCTCTAACTCAAAAAAGCTTGGTTCAAGCCAGACCAGTGGGAGGAGGAGAGACAGTCTCACCCACTGGCTGCTCTGCTCTGTGACTGGCTTCTCTACTTCCTGTAGTGGCACCTGCCACTGGCAGCAACCGCACCTGGCTCATTCCTCTGTTATTCACTCCTAATGTAGAGGGGTGTCTCGGTCAGTGTTCTATTGCTGTAAAGAGACACCATGACCATGGCGACACTTATAAGAAAGCATTTCATTAGGGCTTGCTTTTCAGTTGCAAAGGCTTAGTCCATTTTCTTTCTTTTTTAAAATTTTTATTTATGTGCATTGGTGTTTTGTCATTGGTGTCAGGTCCCCTGGAACTGGAATTATAGGCAGTTATGAGCTGTCATGTGGGTGCCAGAAATTAAACCTGGGTCCTCTGGAAGAGCACTCAATGCTCTTAACCACTGAGCCATCTCTCCTGTCCCAGCTTAGCCCATTTTCATCAAGGCAGGGAGCATGGCAGCATGCAGGTAGATGTGGTAGCTGAGATCCACAGGCAGAAGGAAGAATCACTGGGCCTGGTTTGGGCTTCTGAAACCTCAAAGTCTACCTCCATTGACACACTTCCTCCAACAAAGCCACACCTCCCAATCCTTTCAAATAGTGCCACTCCCTGGTGACCAAACATTCAAATCTATGAGCCTGTGGGGGTCATTCTTATTCAAACCATCAAAACTGGAACTTTCTAGGTAGGGAGAACGAAGAAAAGGAGCAAGGGTGTGTGGTATTAGCAAAATAAAACTCTATAATTCTATATGCAATAACAATAACGTTTTACTATAAGATTCCTCAAAAGTAGACTCCATTGTGCAGTTTTCAAAGCCTCATCCAACAAAACCAAAACTGCCGCTCCTGAATCTGTGGGGGGACATCCTTCAATGGAAAACTCCTTATCTGTCCCTGAGACATCTTGCTTCACTGAGTCTGGGGTAGGACTGCATTTTAAGAGATTAAATAATTAAATAAAATACTCATGTTTTAAGACATTCCTTGAGTAATTCTGATGGGCAGCCAGGCATGACAAACACAGGTATAAATTATTCAGCTACATCCAAATTATTGTGACCCATCATAACAATCTAATAAATTTGGATGTCACCCTTTGGGGGAGAAAATCCTAGAAAAAAATATATCATAAAAGAATTAAATTACTCCTCAAAGGTGAATAAATTAACCTCAGTAAACACGTTACACTCGTGGTATTAGGTGAAAATTCTTTCTGCCTAATCAATAATGGAATAAGCAGAGAGGAGACATTTGAGAGCCTGCAGGGGATGTTATAATTCAAGCACTAGACTGGCACTGATAAATATTTTATAGACAATCAATTTTATTTCGTTATGCTTTAGAGGAAGGGCATGTGCTTCTGTCTGGCAGCATCAAGGTCTTTAAGCTATGAAACCTATGGTGTTGGCTAATGTTAAGTGTGAATTTTAATCCACTATTAGTAGTCTCATGACTAGAAGGCACTAGGACACTTTCCCTCCTCAGTAGGAGCCTCTTCAAAAGCCTGAGCCAGTCTTTGGACTCTGTTCTGAAGCTCAGGGTTGTTGACCATTTTCTTAGTCACTGTTCTATTGCTGTGAAGGGACACCATGACCAAGGACACTCTTACCAGGGAAAGCATTTATTTTGAGACTTGCTTACAGTTTCAGAGGTTTAGCCATTATCATCGTGGCAAGGAGCATGGTGACATGCAGGCACAGGAGCACTAGCTGAGAGCTACAACCTTATCTGTAGACAGAGGCAGAGAGATACTGGACCTGGCACAGGCTTTTGAAACCTCAAAGCCCACCCCCAGTGACATACTTTCTCCAATAAGGCCACACCTCTAATCTTATCAGAGTTCCACTCCGTGATGTCTAAGCATTCAAATATATGAGTCTATTGGGGCCAGTCTTATTCAAAGCTCCACATTCTATTCCCTGGCCTCAATAGGCCTATTATAATGCAGAATGCATTTAGTTCAACATCAAAAGTCCTTGCCTATAGTCTACCTGTAATGGTCTGTCCTGTTCCTTTAAGAGACAAGTCTCACCCACTCCCTCCCCCTTCTGCTGAGGTAAGCAGATCTTCCTTCCAGCCTGGATCCTTCCCTTTCTGTCTCTCTCTCTCTTCTTCCCACTTCTCCCCTCCTCCCTCCCCCTCTCTCTCTGTTTCTTCTTTCTCTTTCTCTCTCTCTCTCTCTCTCTCTCTCTCTCTGAGAGCTTTAACCTTTTATCTCCTTGAGCACTGGACTCCATTACACTTCCTGGTGTGTCTTTTTTCCCCTCAAACTGTGCATTTTGTATTTTTCCTTTCTCTGCTTGCTCTTTTCCATTTTAGATCTGTGTTAAGAATGACCACTAAAAGCTATATGACATAGTCATTATTAGGCTATCTTGAAATCTCCTCCACCAACACCATCAATCTAAAACCCTTCAATTTAACCTCAGGCAGATTTTAAGGCCAAGGATTAAAAAAAAAAGTCACATTCTTTGCCAAATTATCATATAAGAACCATCTCTAGGCCGTTTACTAATATTCTCTCCTTCTGAAACTTCTCGAGCTGGGCTGTCATAATTTACATTGCTCTCAGCACCACTGTCTAGGCTCCTACTAGGATGGCACAGGAAGCCTCACTTAAAAACAGCTGTGCTTTTCTAGTCCAAAATCCAAAGTCCACATTCCACCAACATGCAGCATGGACCTGCTTGTTACAACAACCCCCCACTCTAGTACCAACTTCTTAGTCACTGTTTTATTGCAAAGAAGAGACACCATAACCAGGGCAACTTGTACAAGAGGAAGCTTTTAATTGAGGGCTTATTTGGAGTTTTAGAAGTTTAAACTATAACTATCATGGCAGGGAGCATGGTAGCATGCAGACAGGCTCTGGAGCAGTAGCTGAGAGCTACAGACTGATCCATACATAGGCAGAGATAGAGATTGGGCCTAGCTTGGGCTTTTGAAACCTCAAGACACCCCCCCATGACACACTTCTTCCAACAAAGCCAAACCTCCTAATCCTTCTAATATTAACAAAAAGTTCCACTCCCTGGTGACTAAGCATTCAAATATATGAGCCTATGAAGGTTCATATTCAAACCACTACAACTATCTTTTGAAAGTGCCGTAACCAGCAGACATACCAGTTTCCCTAAAGAACCAGATCTGTGGACGTCTGGTCCTAATCCTCCTTATCCTCTAGGTGAAAAGCTTGCAAACCTCACTACAAAGTAAGGGGGGGGAAGAAAAGAAGGTTATTTCATTCATCAACTTACAAGGTCAAACAAAAGGATTGGCTGAGGACAGGTGAGTTTGTGGTAAATATCTATAGGGTGGGCAAGCTGTAGAATTTGTCCTGAGTTAGTTTTTCATCCTACATTAAGTAAGATGTTTTGTAAAGGATAAAATTGAACCAGCCAAAAAGACAAATCAATACTGTACAAAATAGATATTTTCAATTTTCCAAAGTTGCAGGACAGGTCAACACAACAGGTGCAAGAAAAACTGAAGTTGTCAAGAGAAGCTGGATTTTAGAGGCTAAGCCAAGACTTCTCTCCTAGAAGAAACAGTAACTTTAAAAGAGACTTTTGCTGTTTGCTCTGACTGTCACTCATGTTAGATGTCCCGATATGGTGGGTCACTCTGGGACTGAGCTGGGATGCTACACAGACCTCTAGAAGGCTATTCTTGAGCATACCCAGGCTTCTCTATAGGAAAAGGCAAAGGGAACAAAGATCAAGCTCCAGACCAGAGCTGCCCTTAACCTAAGAGACTCTAAAAGACAGAAAACTAAGGCAGATAAAATTGGAAAGTTGTGTGCTTTATTCCAGGCTAAGGAGCATGGTACAAGCACCTGCACAGCAGTGTGTCACACTAATGACCCTTGCCAGGTGCCTTGGGTATTGTGCAACTGGCCACATCCTGAGCAGGCAGAACCACACTCAACACAGAATGTTGGCTTCTGATTACTCAAAAAATAAAACAGAGGCTACCAGGGGCTGGAGAGAGGGGAGTAAGGTGCTGTGGGATAATGCTCTTGTACACTGTAAAGATTTATTACTCATATTGGTTTAATAAAACACTGATTGGCCAATAGTCAGGCAGGAAGTATAGGTGGAACAACCAGATTAGGAGAATTCTGGGAAGAGGAAAGGCAGAGAGTCAGTCACTACCCAGAGGAAGCAAGATTAGAATGCCTTACCAAGAAAAGGTACCAAGCCACATGGGTCAACATAGACAAGAATTATGGGTTAATATCAAGTTGTAAGAGCTAGTTAATAATAATCCTGAGCTAATAGACCAGACAATTTATAATTAATAAAAGCCTCTGTGTGTTTTTTTGGGACTGAATGACTGCAGGACTGGATGGAACAGAAACTTCCATCTACAGTGAGGAGTTACTGTTTTGTGGGTAGTTTCAGGTATGGAAGGTGAGGAAGTTCTGAAGATGAAGGACAGTGGAGGACACATAATGAGGTACATGTACTTAGTGCCACTTACCAAGTTTAAAATGGTTTTAATATTGTGCACATTTTGCCAAATATCAAACAAAAAGAAATTAAAATAAAATGCATTGACCTGTTCTCCATTTGTGGTAAGTCCCAGTTTTACTTGTTTTTATTGTTACTGCAGACACTACCACTGTGAACATTCTTTTACCTGTCTCGTGGTACACACCAACAAGAAATGTCATAGAGCTGATGTGTGGCTGTTCCTGGAGAGACAAGAGCAAGTGTTTAGTCACCTCATAAAGACCAGGATGGATGAAAGAAAAGGATTTCCCCCAAGTCTATATTAGTGAACCAGTGAGTGTGTTCAGATTACTTATAGGATAAACCAAGGGCTGCTGCCTTGTTAAGGACCATGCCAGTTAGATGACAACTCAGAGATGCGGCATCCCTGGAGCTCTGTGCCTCCATGTAACCAGAGTCTCCTTGCCCTAGCGATTATTGCCCCTATGTAACCTTGTAGAAGGGCCCTGTGAATCTTGTAAGCTTTAGAAGCTACCTAAGACTTGTGGGGTTTCATTTCCGGTGTTCTGTAAGTTTCTTTACTTCTAAACCTATAATTCCCTCTCTCCTAGAGGGAATGTTTCAGTTGAGGGGGGGTGACTGCACAGCAAGCATCTGTCCGTAGAAATAAAATGACGAGGTCAACTTTACTATTCCAACCTGATCTTCAAAGTCATCCTGCTACAGACATTATATAATTTCACTCATTAAAACACAATTTGTAAAAGATGTCCAGGAAATGCTAAATTACAGTCAAAGGAAGTGAGCGAATCTCTCAACTTGGCCAGGCATCTGGAAGGACATTGTCCAGGCAGGGGTCTCTAGCAGGCTTACCAGCCTCGTTTCACTGTTTCGTTGAGCATCTAGTTTGAAACCATTGGCTAACGGATGCCCACCTAGCAGAGAAACTCCAGGGTGTTTGAAACAGGATGACTTACCAACCTATCGGAGTCTGTTGAGACAGAACAGTCCCACAGAAACAACATGAAATGGATTTCTTACAGCCAGGCAGCAGGGGACAATACAATATCAGAATTTATTGCAAACCAGTCCCCCTAAGGCTTAAGAAATCTGGCAGAGGCACATGAAGTGCGCTCACACATGCTCCCCGTGGACTACATCCCCATGGAACATGAACCACTGGCTTAAAGTATTTAGGGACTTCCAGTTTCTAGAGGACACCAAGCAGAGCCCAGGTCATGCCAACCAGTCTCCTCTTCTCTAGATGGACCACTCCTGCACAATGATTCTCGAGAACCACGGTAAGAAAAGGAGAACTATGCCAGCACCAAAGAGCCTGGAGAATGTCCAGAATGCTCTAGAGACCTTGCCAGGGAGGAGCAGTTAAGCAATCTGAATATAGGACACAGGAGTCTCTGGAAGAGTCTAGTTCAGAAACATACTTGCTACCATTTGCCTAGCTAACCCTCTGTTCTCTCCAGGAAGGCCATCATCCCTGATTAAATGAATGACATCAGAAGGATTCGGATCCACAGAATTAGCTTGGAAAAGGGTAAGTTAGAGGATGCAAGAGACCTAACTTCAGATACTGGAAAACATTCTTATAGATGTTGGATTCACTTGGGGAAGTCCCAGGGAGTGGGCCCAGGGTTTAGGGGTGTGGGAGGACTTCAGAAACCTGAAACAGGACAGCACCTGTGGGCTAGGGGCATTTGAGGACTTGGACATGTTCAACCATCAGGTTTTGAAGAATCTAATCCCAGTGCTGGAAGTTGGGGAAGCCAGAGAAGATGACAACAGGCGTCCTTGCCCACTCTATGAGCACGACACAAATGCAGGCAAGTAAGCACGGTGCAGCTGCCAGCAGCTGCTGTCTCAGAATCCCGCAGTCGACATTTATGTTGGACTGCATTTTCTAATTGCTCTGTAACTCACTTTGATCTCACCATGAATCAGAGACACCCTTTCCACAGAAGTTGCAGCCCCTGAAATATTGAGACTGCTGCCAAGGCTTAGGTTTCACCACTTCTAAAGTCAGCCCTATGCCCCACTCATAAAAAGCCGCTGGGAGCAGATTCACACATCTTTGCTTCTTTTCCCTATCCAGACGGTCCTCATTTGCTCATTAGCCTATTAACACTTCTGCGACCTTCTCAAGACTTTCTCCCACAAGCACTTGAAAGAACTCAGTCTACAAACAAAAGTCCTGTTGCATTTTACAGGTTTACAGTAGAAGCCCACAAAGTCCTGGACTTAAAGATCCCTATAAAGGGCCACACACAGCAGATTTCTTTTAACACTATACCAAAAAAATTAGCAAGAAGGGACACAAAGACTAGGGAGATGGCTCAGTAGGTAGGACCTGAGTTCAATCTCAGAAGCCACAGTGGATGAAGAAAATCAGCTCTAAAAAGGTATCCTCCAACCTCCACACATTCCCCATCCAACCCCCCC
>LOJH01004627.1:17564-35910 GCA_001685095.1 Ellobius talpinus | reverse complement strand
ACCCTGCTTAGTTTGCTCATTTTCATTAAAAATCTTCATCAGAGTTACCACTGGTAAGCACAGATCAGAGTCTAAATTAGGCCGTTTTGTGATTTCCTTTGCCAGCAGAATTAATCCCAAACTCTTCATTTTAGTCTCAGGCAGATTCTTCAGACAAAGGCAAAAAGCAGTCACATTCTTCACCAAAATAGCAGACCAGTCTCTAGATCACATACTAACATTCTATTCCTCTGAAACCTTTGATCTCCACAGTTTATCAAATCACATTCAGTACCACTATCTTCCTTGCTCCTTCTAGAATGACCCATGACGTTGTACTTAAAGCATTCTACTGCTTTCCTAACCTAAAATCTCAAAGTCCATATTATTCCAAACCAAAACATGGTGAGGCCTATCACAGCTATACCCCATTCCTCATACCAACTTCTGTCTCTAGTTAGGGGTTCTATTGCTGTGAAGAGAGCAAGACCACAGCAACTTTTGTAAAGGAAAACTTTTAATTGGGGTGACTGACTTGAAGCACAATTAATAAAAACTCAGCAAGAGAAACTGGTGTTCAACCTGAAGACCTGAAAAGAAAAGCAGCCAGCCACTGGCTCTTATTTTGAACTCAGTTTGAAACGGCTATCCTGCCTCCAGGAATCTCAGAATGAGAATGTCTGAGAGCTTTCTCTTTCCATTTTATAATACACTCTAGGGCTGAGATTAAAGACATGTACCACCCCGGTTTTATGGCAACTATTGTGGCTACTGGATTAAAGGTGTATATTACCACTGCATAGTGCAATGTTGACCAATAGGGCTGCTTTACTCTCTGATCTTAGGGCAAGTCCTATTTATTAAAATAAAAGTGAAATGCCACTCACAGTTTCAAGAAATTCAGTTCATTATCCTCATGATGAGGACCATGGTGGCGTGCAGGCAGACATGGTGCTGGAGAAGTAGCTAAGAGTCCTACATCTTGCAGGCTACAGGAAGTCATCTGGATAGTATCCTGACCTTAGGAAACCTGAAAGCCCACCCCCACAATGACATATTTCCTCTAACAACAAGGCGATAAGATCTTCAACAAAACCACAACTCCTAACTGTAACATTCCCTGTGATTATGGGTGCCAAGTTACATTCAAACTACCACAGTATTCATTTATTAAAGCATGCAACGACTGAACTATTTTATGAAAGAGCTAATGAGTATCCAATGGAATTATGCAAACTCTTTCTTCTTCTATATTATTCCTTCACATGAGTTGTTTTCTATCTGTCGTCTTCCTGAAGTAAAAAGTTCCTTGTGTATTTGCAAAATTTCATTTATATTTACATCTATTAAGAAATATATAGGTGTGCATTATTTATCTCAGTGCTTATCTACATATCTTATAAAAACTGGGAGATTTCCCAGTTTTAGAATATCATTATTCTTCTCACAGAATATTAAGAATTTAAACCACATACTCAGTTTGTTAAAATTGACTGGAACATATAACTAGAGTTAAGTATGTAATGTGCATTGCTAATCTGAAACAGAGTCATTGTTTTGATATACATATCTTGGTCCAATAACGTATCACATTACAGAAGACCAAAGTTTTTAATTTCAATTGATAAAGAATTATGAATATAATTATAATGTTGTTAATTATTTAGAGCCATGAATTATGTAAATTAAGCAGGTAATATTAATCATCTGCAGGAAGCAGAACAATTTCCCTAAAAGAACATAGAAATATTAAAAAGCAAGACTTGGTTCTATTATGTACTGTTGGAGCTGTAGTGTTCCCTTATGAACAATGTTTGGATTCAATTCTCCTTTATAAAATGAAATATGCCCCAAATGTATCTTTTGCAAAGGCCAAATGAATGCCATTAGATTTTTTTTGTCTATAAAATGTTCACAGACTACACACTCCCACATGTTTATTTATGTCAACACTATCTGCTTGTTAAGCTAACACTGGTCTGGGTTGGCTGACATCCTCCTCACAAGTAATACATTGAAAAGATATCCTTGCTGTGAGACTAAGCTACATGTAATCATCTTGTACATTTAACAAGATACTAAAATTTCTGCAGATTAACATATCATGATTACTTATTCAGTTCTAAGGAAAAGAAGAGAATTAAATGAACAAATTATAGTGAATTTCTATAAATATGGTCATCATTTATAGAAAGGATATAATTAAAAGTTAAAGAAGAAAGTATTTCATACTTGGATTTTTAGAAAACACATAAATGTTGACTAGCATTTAATTTAGTTCTGTTAACAGATTAACATAGAATTGCCTTGAAAAAAATAATGTTTTCTTTTCCATTTTAAGGAGCAACAGGAAAAAAGTATTTTCAAAGCAATAACCTGTGTTGCCTTGTTATATTAGCATTTGATCCTTGATTTTCATTTAAATCTGTTTCATTATATATAAAATAATTGTTCAAGTTAAATATTAATTTTGAACATGAGAATTGTTTATTTTATATCTCTATATTTCAAAATACTCATATATTTACATATTTATGACCTTGGAACATTATATTTATTTGAAAATATGAAGACATGGCAGTGAGGTATCAAGAAATAAAGGATATATTGAAAGGCAGGGTGGACTCTTGAGTTTTTAACCTTTTCCTGTTTGCTTTGTTTGTTTGTTTGCTTGCTTTTCTTACTTGTGTTCAAAACAGTGTTACTCTTTGTAGTCCTGGCTCTTCTGGAATTTACTCTGTATACCAGGCTGTCCTCAAACTCACAGAGATTTAACTACCTCTACCTCCTGATCCCTTGGGTTAAAAGAATGTACCAAAACTGCCTGGCTGTTTTTAACCTTTTAATCTTTTGTAGAGGGAAGATAATGGTTTACCTGAATGTTTTAAGTAGCCTGTAACTGATAGGTGATTCACAGTGAATAACAGATTATTTCAACTGTGGAATGGTAGATATCAAAGACACCAGCTAACTATAACTATCAAAATATTTTTTTTATAAGTAGTATATAGACATTGCTATGTGCTAAATAAAATCTAGATTTATGTTGAGTTTGAACTTCGTGTTAGCATTTAAACATTACGTGTCCAGTCCCTTGGAAACCTGGACAGTAAGCAGGCAGTATCTTTGCTTACTCAAGGTCCTGAGAGCATCATCTTAAATAGCCCATTTGCATCTCCCTCTTGTGTCTACATAGAATTTTATCAATCGATATGTACAATTAAATGCTTCTTCCTAATTTTAAGCATTATTTTTCATGTTTGGCTCTTGTGACCATGCAAAAGAAAAATTCTTTCCTTTTTCCAACCCATGCCACAAATAGAGGACTTCTGAGGTCAGGAACCATATTGTTTTCATTTGTCTAGCCTTAGAACTCTACAAGCAAGTACATTTAAGGGCTGGCTGTGTGAATGGCACACATGTGACATATAGCAAAAGTTTCTCATCATGCTGAATACTGAGCAGGAGCTATAGGACTATCCATCAAAACTATGAAAAAGGAGATTCCTCCATGGGGAGAAAGGTTAACCTGGATACTTGTCTCTATGGCCTATTTTTTAGCTCTTCCATCTCAATTTGATGTCATGCCTTACAACAAAAAAGGTGCCAGTCAGAAATAACTATCCATTGTATGTGGCTCAAGCTAGTTGATTATGATCTCCAGAGCCTAGTTCTTAGAAAATGTATTTGTATTATAGTCCAAAAAGACTTTCTCTCTGTCTCACTCCTTACCTCATTCACTTTTATACTGGTCAAATTTATCTGGACCTACATTTGAGAAGGGTCCTAAAATTTTGCCTTTGTGTGTAAACTTGCAACTGGAGATGTTTATCCCATAAATTTTATTAAAGGTGATCCTTAAATTACTACTCTTAATTAATCCTTTCACCAGAAAGAGTAAGTAATGCTATAAAATCACACTTTGGATGATATTTTCTTCAGTTATAGTGGTAAATAAAAAGGTAAACTTCTTTCATATATGTTTATGGTGAATTAGAGAAAAATAAAATAAGCATCTGATCTTAGACATAATCTTTCATTTTTTCCATACCTATTGTTCAAAATAGAACACCATTTTATACAATTTTGTTATGTCATACAAAAATTGATTCATACAAGTAATTTATTAGCATTTAAATAAATGATAAAAGAATTCTATAATTATTCTATAATTTAAGCCAGATGTGGGACATGCCTATAATCGCAACACTCTAGAGGTAGGAGCAGAAAGATCACCAGTTCAAGGCCATCTTCAGTTACACAGTTTTAGATCAATCTCAGGTAGAGGAGGTTCTGTGTTAAAAACAACAAAGGTAAATAAATAATAGGAAAATTGAGGTCATTTTGTTTTACTTCATTCAATTAAAGAAAATAGTCAACAAAGAATTGAATTGAAAGGATAAATGATGGATGTAAAGTAAACTTAAAATAAGAGATACTTTTAAAATGGAGGTCTTTTTAGTATCTCTATTTGCAACTATTTCTTCTTATCCTATACTCAGATTATATGAGAAATTATACCAAGAGAGATGTCAACCATAAGTATTGGCATTTTCATTTTAATCTTGAAAGATGTTAAAATATGATTCGTATGTTAAATTCAAATTCACTTTCATATTCAGTTTGTTTGGCTTATTTTTCCTAACACAAAACTTAATGTAAAAACTGCAAAACTAAAATATTTGAAAATGTATATGTTACTAAAAGTATCTAAATATGGACTGTTATATCAGGAGCATTCACAATGGCTATAACTTGGAAGAACCCAATATATCATTCAGTAAGTGTATGTCTAAATAAACTGTGGTACATTGAAACAACAGTTTTCTAAGCAACACTAAGAAGAAACCTAGAAGGCCATGAGAAGACATGGAGTAATCTTACATGCGTACCACCAGTATCTAAAAGCTAAATGCTTTGTAAATATAACTATATTATACTCTGGAAGAGAAAAATATTTTAGATAATATTCAGTGGTTGTCAGGGGCTAAGAAAATGGGATTGAAATGTGCAAAACAAATTTATGGCTGTAAAAATATCCTGCATGTTTTCAAAAATAATTTGTAGAATTAATCAATATCAAGCATTTATTTATCTGAATATCTCTCTTACACAGTAGAAAATATAGGTCATTATTAAAACATATACAGAAAGAAATGAAGATTCAAATAAAAAAATTAAAGTATTAAAACTTAATCTCCTAGGTAGTAAAATTTGGTATGATATTTGTAAATTATCTTACAAACCATTATGACCTGAATGTGTCTTCCAAAATTCATATATGGAAACTTAATTGCAAATATAGTGCTATCAAAATGCTAGGCCTATAGAGAGTAATTAAATCATAAGGGCAGAGCCCTCATGAAAAAGATTAGTAACTTCTTAAAATGGCTAGAGGAAAATATCTAGATTCTTATTATCTTTCTATACCTTCCAACATATAAAAACTGTATTTGTTCCCTAGTGGATACAACATTTAAGACATCATCTTAGAAACAGTGATCAGACCCTCACCAGATAACAAGCCTGCCAATGCCTTGACTTGCACTTTTTAGCATCAAAACTATAAGAAATAAATTTTCCACTGTTCACAAATTTTTTATTTCCAAAGCAGAAATATACTTAAATACAAACATTTTTTCCATAGTAGGAGAAAAAGAAAAATTTCACAATGTAACTTAGACACAAATGGAAGGCTATAATATAATAATTATTAAAGTCTTTGACAAAATCATAATAACATTATACTGAGAATATTCTCTTATAATACACACAGAAATAATTTAAAAACCCAAAAATTTTTCAAATAGCTATATAGAACACATAGTAGTACCTGTTTGTGTTAGAAAGCATTTACAAAAGCTGAATTGAAGAGTTGATTGCAAAAAGTAAGACAGAACAATAAAGAACTGCATTTCCTGGGAAGTGAACTACTATTTCTATATGTAACATTATTTCTAAAGCAATTCATGAATTCCCCACAAATAGATGTGTTTGTTCTAGAATCATCTTGGAGTCTTCATAATAATAATTATTTTATCACACTGGTTTTCTATTCCTGAAATATTTTCCTTTATTTTAAAGCAGTCTCTGAGGATAAGGAGTATATTAATATTAATATTGCTTTGTTCAACCTTGATAATTATGTTTGGGTCTTCACAAAAGAAAGACATTATCCATTAAAACAGAACAGTGCTATGATTTCTTCTGCATCATCAAAACCTTTGACATTGTGAACTATTTCTGCTATATAACATATATGTCCAAATTTCCTTAATTAGACTATAAAAATTTACACTGATAAATAGTAAGTATAACACTGATTACTATGAAAATTTTTCCAAGCTAGTATCTTTGATCATTTAAGCTAACAGAAAACATCACAAACTTGTTGGCTTATAAACAATAGAAATTAATTTGTCACCACTCTAGAAGGTGTGAAGTTTAAGATGAAAATTTTAACCAATTCAGTGTCTAAGGTGAGAATGTTTATGACTGTTAACCTCCCAAAGACTCTATGGTTCTAATGTCATCACTTTCTTAGTTAGGATTCAATGTATGAATAGTAGATGGAAGACATTCATTTTATAGTATCATCTGTCTCTGTTTTAAATACTCCGTCTTCAAAGGTGGCCCACTATTAAAATTTTTTCCATATTAGAAAAATAGGAGGACGTTGTTGGAGGATGTAGCAATATTTTTACTGGGTCTTGAGCATTTATGTACTTGATGGTTTTAAGTTTTTACAGAAATTGTATATCCATCATTAAAAACAAACTTCTGAATTTATCAGTGATGCTTGAACTGGATGAATGGTTCTTAGTGGGATATTGTGAAGGATAGTTTCAGATCTATTTTCTGTGCAAAAAATAAAATTATAAAATTGTAATCCATCTACACATCATGATAAATGTGAACAGGCTGTTTCTTCCAGGAACATTGAAGTAACACAAAACAAATACGTCTACTTTGACAAAATAGTTTCTTGTTAAGACATAACCACAAACAAAGGATTCGACTTTTGATTGGTATTCAGAACTTTATCATAGTTTACTGTTTCAGACTTAAGCATAAGACAAAGAAAAAATAACTTTTATTCTGTGCATAGAATAATCTAAAGTATAAGAAAAAAGCATTTTACTCCTTTAAAATGTGAGTGTAAAATGACATTGAAATATCAACAATATAAAGAAAATTCCATTGAAAAGGAATGTTCTAATTAAAATAAAGTAGGATAACAACTCATGCTAGTGATAACAGCATTTGAGTGGAAGAACTAGGAGGATCAGAAGTTCAACGTCAAATAACAAAAATCAATATAAATCTCAACTGCTTATCAAAATGAATATGAAAACAATTTCTGGATATCCATCTAAATTTTCCAGTCTTTTCCCATCCTTTTTTATTTAATCAACTCCCATGCTCTGTCTGTCTTGATATTTCATTTTAAGACTCCATCATATACCTTGGTCCATCATGCATGTAATCTCTATACCATATGAAAGGATGGTATGTAATAATAAGTCATGTCTCATGTCTCATCCCATATCAGAACTGTTCCCATGTCAAGGGATCAGCTTATATGACCTATTTTGTAGTTTTTCTTTATGTCTGTAGCCAAGCTTTTCAGGACATCACTCCTGATCAAATCTGGTCTTTATTAATTTTGAAGAAATCCATATCTTTTTGTTTCCTGTGGAAACAAAAGCAAAACCTCTCCTCCAATGCAGTATATACTCTGACTTCCATTTTTAAGTGAAGACATTTTTAGAATATATAGGTTGGTTTAATTTAGCAGTTTTCACGATCCAGTGTCTCTTTCAGCTATGATTTTTGTTCATTAGTATTTTTAAAAAATTGAAAATTAGCAAAACACCAAAACAGAAGGTCCAACCTCCATGTGTAATAATATGTTTTATCTTTACATGCCTTATCTTTTATATTACTTTATTCTCTTTTTAAAGACAAACTGTATTATTTTTAAACTATATTTTTGACTGTCTATACCCATTTTCTTTTCTTTCTTCAGCATCTAAGCACATTATAAGCACACTGTAACCTGTTCAGAAGTTTTCTCATCCTGGATCTGACTTTTGGCATGTCTATGGCCTTCTTTGATCACTTGAGTCAAACCTTAACTTTCTAGGCCCTCTGTTATGAAGCTTCATTTAGCACATGGTGCCCTGGAAGCTGGTTCCACCTTCTTGGTTAACCTCATGCCGACTGGTACTCTTTCCCAGAACCAAATTTACCCTCCCCAGCTCTGAGAATTTTCTGTGTGATTTTGTGGCAGGTGTTTGTATGCAGTGTGGGCTGCTCAAGTGCTCAACTGCATAGCATGGCCTCTTAAAAGAGCTGCACCTCTGTGCTCCAAGCCTACCTGAAAGACCACAGTCACCAGGAAACTGTGCTAGGAAGCTGCTTGTTCATAACTTTTTTAGAAAGCTTTCTCAGGTCTTAAATAAGTGGCCTAATGTTGGGAGTTATATGTGATGAGTATTTCTCTGGCCAGACAGCCAGCTCCCAAATAATGACACAGAGTTTGTGTCTTATGAAAGCTCAGTCATAGCTTGGGCTAGTTCCTAACTAGTTCTAATAACTTCAATTAGCCCATATTTTTAAACCTGCATTCTGTTATATGGCTCATTATCTCATCTCCGTACTTCCCCACCCTGTTCCTTCTCTGTCTAACTGGGGACTTTGCCTTTCTTTTCTCTCTCTCTCTCTCTCTCTCTCTCTCTCTCTCTCTCTCTGTCTCTCTCCTTCTCCCTCTCTCTCTCCCTCCCTCCCTCCTTTTCTCTCTCTGGAAGTCCCATCTATACCTCCTGGCTAGCTATTGGCTGTGCACATTTTCATTATAGCAATCACAGCAATATATTTTCACAGACTATACAAATATCCCACAACATACAATGGGTCACAAAGTTTTTTGGGAGTAACCAATCACACCAGATATGGCTTAAGGCCCAATCCACAAGATGGAATCATAAAAGACACTGCTGGGGTGGCCCAGAACCTAAAATTACATAGCCCAGAGTCCTACAGTAAAATCAAATACTACTATTCTGTTAAAAAAGTAGCAAGAAATTGACTCCAACTGTTATTCTGCTACACACACAGACAAGTAATTTGCTCAGCCGTCATCAGAGAAGGTTCCTCCTGCAGAAAATGGGAATAAATACAGAGACCCAGAGCCAGATATTTGCAGAAAGTGAGAGACCTTGGAACACTGAGACATGAATGGAATGTCTTCATCAAATGAACCCTGCAGAAGAGAAACAAGTGAGCATGGTGGACAGCAAGAAAACATGGTCCTCAAAGTCATCAAGATAAACACAATTATAATAAACTCACAGAGACTGAGGCTGCCCACACAGGGCCTGAGTGGATCTGCACCAGATGGGGTCCTATTGCTGAAAGAGGTGGATGCATGCCCCATCCTTAAACCAAAAGCGATCTCTAACAGATAACCAATTGCAAATGAAAATTTAGTTTCCTCTGCTGGAGTCACACTGGGAAAGCAAACTATTCTTCAGGGTAGGCTTCGTGCCCAGCAGTAGACGGCCAATAGAAAACAAACAAAACATCATCTTAGTAGGTTCCTTGTCTCATAATATCGTATCCGAATATTTCCTTTTTCTTTCAATTTTATTTGTTTATTTTTTTCCATATATATGAATTTCCACTTATAAATATATGAATATATATTTCTTATTCCTTTGAACAATACAGGTACTTCACATATATGGTATGTCTGGCTTCCAGTTTTATGGGATTCCTGAGTGTGTGAACAACTGAGTCTGTGTTTCTTTTGCCTTATCTTGTTCTTTTCCTTCTGTTCATTATTTGCCTACTTTTAATGTGTTAGTTCTTGTTTTTTCTTTTATATTTTATTTTATTATAGAAAGCTATCTGTATGTAAAATATTTCTGCTGTTCAAAATAAAACAAAACAGCTAAATGGAAAATTGAAAAGGATAATTCTTAAAGTTTGCCTGGTATAAACAATGTTTATATGTATGTTTTAGCTTATTGAATCAATCTGATAATCTTTTTAGAGTAAATGAATGGCTGATGAAATGAAATATCATATGGAAAGTCCTGGAAAGATTTAAAAAGCCTAGAATTTTTAACTATATACTCTGTTTCAAAATTTTGATAACTCACTTCTCTTTTCCTACTTTCATGTATAAAATACCATAAAAAGTACTTTTTATCAAGAAAAATTAGGATAAAATGTGTAGAATTTTTATAAGTATTTAATATAATTTTAAAGAATTAAAATTTTACTTTGGTAATTAATAGAATTTTTCATTTAAGTGATATATTCTTTATTTGCATTTGTATATTGGAAAGGTGTAGCTATCTAAGTCTAGGTTTGTAACTCCATGGTAAAATGTCTTCTGTGTCCTGAACCTAGGGTTTGATCCCAGCTCACATATACAAAGATGTAGCTCTGTAGCAAAGAGGGTTAAAGTCAAAATGGTGGGAAAGGGTGATTTGAATATTCTATGTCTCTCTTCCTATCTTGACAAATAAAATTAGATTGCTATGCCATTGATAAATTAGTTATGGTTACATAAGAAGCTTAATCAATAAAATTTAAGTGGAAAGCACTTATGTGAGTTCTATATGGTACACTAAGATACATTATATGTTTTACCATATTTTTTGTGTTTAGTTAACAGCTCTATTCTTTATGTGTTATAATAATAGTACAGTATTTGTAATTCTGTGACTGGATCATTTCATTTAGAATAATGTCTTTCAACTATATATTTCCCCCAAAGCAAAATTTTCTTATATATACTTTATACATATTTTATAATAAAGTTCATAAAAATTTGATGTGATAGATCAAATCAATTTTGTATGTTAGCATACATTCTCTTTAATAATCAGTGCAGATTAAGTTACAATTGTGAAGGATCTTCTGCTTTTTAAACAAAATGTATAAAAAGTAAAGTAACTTTTGCTTTTTCTTAGAAATATTAAGTATGTATAAATTTTATGAAACCAATAATAAAATCTCTCTGGTTATTTTAAATTTAACAGCAAAATTAGTTCTAACTCTATGATATAGATACAAATGTTTTGTGTAATTAACTGAAAAATTAGAGAGAATCTAGTACCTTTTTATACTTCATATGATGTATATTCTCCAATGACTATTAAGCTTGAATTCAGTTTAAACTCTTTTTTTCCTTAATTCTGTGTTATTTAAATATGTTCTCTGCTATACCCTTTGAAGTATGAACTTAAACATGTGAAAAGTTTGACTGAGGTAATAATAGGATTTTACTTAGAGAAACAAATAGCTTTAGCATCTGACCCTTTTGCATCTCCTGAATTTAAGGGTCTGCCATGTCTTGAGTGGATATTTGCTTACTGATTTTCTTTTTGCTTATTAAATTTGGCAGTAATGCTATGGACCATAACAGGAGAAACCAGAAAGATACCAGTGACATTATGTAAGAGAGTCAGTGTCATAGGTAAAAGTCAACAATAGAATGAATGAGCCTAATATGTGTTTTGCTACTCTTGGTCTAATATGTAAGAAAGAATTCCTATAGATTTAGAGATAGGATGTGCTTCATAACTCCCATAAAGTTTCAGTACAATAAATAAAAAGGAATGTTCTAGTACTATGTACATATAAATATGTTAGAATTATGGTAGTATTATATTTACCACAAAGTAGATTGTTCACAAATATTAGTTCAGTCTCTTTACATGTGGTTAAAAGATTTTTTATAACTGTGAAATTTAAGGCATTTATGAGCAGTAAAGGTGCTTTTACTCATTTTTGGTTTAATGTGTCAGTAACTCAATGAACATTTGTACAATGAATGTATTTCCCAACATCACCAATTATATATCAATAGGTTTAGTTCTGTTTGTTGCATGATATCATTTTACTCACTTGTTGTTCTTTACGTTTGTTTCTTGATCTGAATAGAATAACGATTTTTAGTTTTATACATATTTTTATTAACTAGCTATGTTGCTTAAAAGCTTCACTAGCTTCATTTATTAACCTTATTGTTATAGAAGCCTGAATTGACAATCTGTAGATTTAAGTACATTTCCACATATCTATATTACCTATGTCTGAATATATATCTCTATCTGTGCATGTAGTGTGATGGAATATTCTTAACATCAAGCTCACCTTAAAATAAAAAATCTCAATCCTTATTCATAGTGTTTACTGATATTGTTGTCATAAATAACAATATATAATTT
The DNA here is from genome assembly GCA_001685095.1 of Ellobius talpinus. Taxonomy (NCBI): domain Eukaryota; kingdom Metazoa; phylum Chordata; class Mammalia; order Rodentia; family Cricetidae; genus Ellobius; species Ellobius talpinus. The sequence goes on along the minus strand of LOJH01004627.1, from coordinate 23,686 downwards.
CAGATTATGTAATAATGCTGCTAAGAAGAGTTGAGATTAGAGATGCAGTAGCATATCTCTATGATGTACATCTTTTCTGCCTCAGTGATACAAGAATATATATCACCTGACAATAATATACAATAGAGACAAAATTAAGAATAACTGACAATTCACTGTTACAGTTAGGCAATAGGATTTTTTCATCATAAATATGTATGATATTTAAGAACATCTGCACCCCATTGAACAGGCTCCAGTATGCTTAAATTGTCATATTCGTCTCTCACAAACCGCAGAAAAAGCTAGCTCTACCACATCATTTTGATTTCAAAGTCCTCATTCCTTTTCATTTTTACAATAAAAAACTATCCATGACTTTACCTTAAGGGAAGAAATTTCTTTCCTAATACCCCTTTTGTTAATGCTATCAGGTATAATTTTACAGCAAAATTTCATTAACAGAATATTACAAAACAATTGTAGAGTTGGCCATTTAAAAGATGTGTGTGTGTGTGTGTGCAGGTCAGAGTATAAATATTTGATAAGTATCACTAAATCTCTACAAAGGTACATTTTCACTCTAAGATTCTTTTCCTTAGTGAGGGTAAAATATTCTGTTCACTATATTAAGTAAAAATCTATCAGATGTGAAATAAAGATTTCAATGAATCCTCTGCAACATTTTTATAGTAAGCATTTTAGCATATATTATTAAATATGGGCTTTCTCAGAATAAATACAGAAAATAACATCTCACAAGTACAAAGCATATATGTACTTTTTAAATGCTACAAACGTTACTCATATCCCTCACTGTTTCTAAATAAATTGATACTAAATTAATTCTGCACCCTCACTGTGGTCTTTACCACTGTGGACATGAAGGTTGTGAAGAAGAACATGAGATTTTACATAAATGCAGAGTCATACGTGGTATAACAAACTGTGAATGTGACTTTCTAGGAGAGTAATATTTCTAGGATGGTCATTCGTGCACAGTTGTTTGATGGCCCACAAACAGTGTACCCAATGAAACAACCATCACATGTGAAAATCTTAATGAAACAACCACTTGAAATCCCAAGAGAAATAGTTTTTAAGTATATAGGAAATGGAGAAAGGTTTATTGAAGAAAATCTTTTAAACTTCCGAATAGTCAACAGCACTTAAGCAAGAGCACACTCCTATGTTTTTCAAAGCTATGGATCAAATGATTTGCTTTGGTAAAATGGCCAACAGGCAGTGCCCTGGGATTTTCTCTGTTTTATTGTACCAATAAAGTTTGCACCCGGGGTTGTCACTGAAGAGATGTACAAAGTCCCCGAGTTATAACACAGAACACAAATTATATGCCTCTTAAAGAGGGAAGAGTAGCTAAAATCATGAAATTTAAGAAATAAGCATTGTTTTAATAATAGTGCAGAGATAACTTAATTTTCACATGCAGAAAATTAGGTTAGACCTTCACAGTAAGGAAGAAAATGAAAACATTAGGATGCATGCTTGACAACAGATCATTACCATGCTTCTCTGATGGATTAGTGACAAACATAACTTTTGCATATTTAGCACAAAGACAGGTATCAGGAGAGGTTTCAACCATTATCTTACGAACATTGTGGTTCTTGGTTATCCTTGTGAAAAACAGCATTACAGATGATGTTAATTTATTCAGTCATGAGAAAATGACACAGATTGTTTGTGGCCTGCTCCTCACCTTATACAGAAATAGAACTCCAGAGTTTAGTTGATTCCCTGGGATTCCAAGAATGAAGCCCACATGTTTTAGCTTCTGTGTCTTAGGTTCATACCTATATGATCCTTTCTTGGCTATTGGGCTACATTCAAAATTATTTCTGAAAAATCATCATACTTTTACCTATCTTCTTTATTTCTCATTCCTGGAATGACAACATGATAGCTGAAGCTAAAATAGCCATTTGTACTACAGCCAGTGTCCAAGACACCAGCTAACCTCAGATGAAAAAAAGACAATACCTTGCTTCACAAGATGACTTTTCAGCAGATAGTGTTAGGCAACGGATACTTTTAAAAACAACATCCTAGTTAACTCTAGCTGTCAGCTTGCAAACCAGTTACCCAAGAGAGTCTCGACTGGGGGATTGCCTGGATCAGACTGGCCTGTGATCATGTCTATGGTACCTTTTCTTAATTGCTAATTGATGTAGGATGACTTAACCTACTGTTCACAGTGCCTCCTGAACATATCAGTCTGGGTAACTCTTCCTACTGCTTCTTTGCATTTCTGTCTTGGCTTCCCTGGTAATAGACATTGACCTGAAAAATAAAATAAGCCCTTTCTTTTAGTTAGTATTTATCACAGTGACAGAGAGCATATTTTATCAAAATTTAAGTACAATTAATAATATAACATACTACTTGACCAGAAGAGATTGGAAGATAGAGGACAAAATATCCTTTAGCCCAGAATAGGGAAGATCAAAAATTAAATTAAAAAACCCTTTACTTGGCACATTATAAAAAAAGTCCAGATGGGTAATAACTAGGGTATTAATAATAGCTTAAGGCACTAGGATTTAAGTGAATTCTCTATTTGGAAGAAGTAGTTTTATTATTAGGGTAAGCTCTTTTAAGTGCAGTTTCCTGTCTGTAATTTGCACCATGTGAAGAATTACAGGTCAGGTTGGCTGGCGTACAGTTCTGCGAGGTTAGCATAAGCCAATGTGTATGAATTTATGCTTATACAATTTTCCAGTTTGCAATTACCAGTCTGGCAATTCAGGGCTGTTCAAATAAGGGCAGTTCTAGTCAAGCAGTCTAGTCTCAGAGAGCTAGGCTGCAGCTCTTTGGTGTCATTTTACAACATTCCAAGGCTAGTAGATTGGGATTTCCAGACTATGACTTCAAGAATTTATTAATGAGGATCCTTCCAGGTATATTTTCTGATCTCTTATTAATAGACTTCTATCCATTTTGTTCATGTTTACATTTTACTTTATGCATTCAGTTTCTTATGAAGGACTGATACTAGAGATTGCCCACCATACTTCAAAATTTATATTACAAATTCCAAAGCACTAAATCTTTTTAAATTATTATTCTCTTATATATTACATCTTGACTGCAGTTTCCTCCCTTTCCCCCAGTCTCTCCCTCCAACTCCCCTCAGAATAGAGCAGGCAGAGGCATCGTCAAATGCTACATAACAAACTACAATAAGACCAGGCACATACCATCACATCAAGACAAGGCCACACAGTAGTAGAAAAAGAGTCCCACAAACAGGGAAAAGAGTCAGAGACTGTCCCTGCTTCCACTGTTAGAAATCCCACAAGAACATCAAGCTACTCAGTCACAACATATGTGCAGAGGACCTAGGTCAGACCCCTACATGTTCCCTGATCTCTCCGAGCCCCCATGAATCCCAGGCAATTGATTTTTGTGGGCTATGTTTTGTGGCATCCCTGGCCCATGTGGGTCCTCTGAGCCTTCCTTCACAGGACTCCCTGAGTTTCACTTAATGTGTGACTTTTGGACTCTGCATCTGTTCCCATAAGTTCACGGATGAAGTCTATCTGTTCTCTTTTATGACAATTCTGCTAGTCTCTGCTTCTGGAACACTCTGCAGGCAGGACAAACTGCAGGTAGAAGGTTTTGTGGCTGCTTTGGTTTCCCAATCTCTCCATTTGAGGTTTCCCCTGGAAACCACTAATTTTTAAAGTAGTGGCGAGAGAGAGAGAGAGAGAGAGAGAGAATAGAGAAGAAGAGAAGAGAGACAGGGAGGGGCTCCAAGAGAGACACACCTGTGTGCACACCAAGAGAAAGGACAGAGTTCCAAGATGGCAGGGGAGGAGGGCAGGGTCACCAGGACTGGGCATGGCTTGCCTCTTAAAGAGACAAAAAACATAACAGTTTCTACATAAGAATTAATGCACAACTTTGTGGAATTCTTTGACTATATACATCTTTTTTGTAAATAATATGCATTTCAGTATGTTAACAAAGATTTTTTATTCTATTTTATGACTATATTAATTATTTAATTATTTAAATTAATTATGGTTACCCTGCAAAAAGACAATGTTTAGAGGAATCTACATCTTATGTTGGTTTGTGGATATTACTGACTTTGAGCTGAAGAGAGTATTTCAAAGTCACTCAAAATGTAGTGGGTCTGTTGGGAAGGAATGAAAATATTCTACAGAGACACTTGTGGTCTCTCTATGGCTATCAGATCAGAAAAAGGACTCTAAGAAATTAGAATTTCCTCAGATATTTCTCCCTGGGAGAAGAAATGGTTGCAGCTTTGTAGACACACAAAGGAAAAGCTTGTCTCCTACTGGAAAATGCAGAAAGGTTTGGAGCTAAGGGTAATACCTTACATGGGGGGCACAGCTTGTGCATCAAGTCAGAATCACCTACCCTTCTTCAACAAACCTTAAATGAGCCAAATTAATAATAGAAGTAGAAAAGGAACATTTATTTAAAGTAGCCACTGAGGGAAGGGAAACAAGAAGAGCCAACAACTCCAATTCAATCAGGTTATAAAATGAGATCAAAGTTTAAACAGTAGGCCAAGGATATGCAAATCTAAGCAGTCCTGATCTAGGTATAGTCCACCAACCATAGACCCACCTTAATCTGTGCTTAAGTCTCATCCTGTAGACCAGATGTCCTGGCTGGTATTTTGTCAACTTGACACAGCTAGCGTCATCAGAGAGGAAGGAGCATCAGCTGAGGAAATGGCTCCTTAAGATACAATTGTAAGCCATTTTCTCATTTAGTTATCAATGAGGGAGGGCCCAGTAAATGGTGGATAGTGCCTGGGCTGGTGGTCCTGGGTTTTATAAGAAGGTGGATTGAGCAAGCCATTAGAAGTAAGCCAGTAAGTAGCTCCCCTCCATGGCCTCTGCAGCATCTCCTGCCTTCCTTCAATGATGAGCAGCAATGCTGATATATAAGCCTAATAAACCCTTTCCTCTCCAATTTGGTTTTTGGTCATGGTGTTTTATGCAGAAATAAACCCCCTAACTAAGACACCTGACAAGTTGTTAGGGCTGTGTAAAATGTTCTTCCAGAAAACAAGTTTACCATCCAGTCCTCCCAGCATAAGATTCCTGAGGAAATTACCATTTCTTTTGAGTCTATTGCCTGGGCAGTCAGATAGTTACTGTGAGAGACTTAAGTGTCTCCTTAGTACATCATATTTTCTTTCAGGGCAATCACAAGACAGTGATGATGTGGCACCATGTTTTAGTCAGACTGCTTAGTTGTGTATATTTCTATTTTTCTTTTTAAACCTTACCTTTATGTCAAGACTCTGAAGATGGACTTTGGAGAGCTCTGTATCTCTTTGTCTCTCTTCCCAATGTAGCCATATTGAATAGCTCTTTTTTCCTCCTTTTCACTATTAATTTGACTATTTTTGTTATATTATTGAGGGTACATGACTGAAGTGGGCTTATTGAAGCATAGGCCTGTAACTAGAAATTCACTTATTTCAAAGATGATGCAGGAAAATATTGAGGCAGGTAGGCAGGCAAGCAAACAGAAAGGAAGGAAGGAAGGAGGAAGGAGGAAGGAAGGAAGGAAGGAAGGAAGGAAGGAAAGGAGACAATCTGTTTTATGTTGGTTGCATCTACAAAAGTCTATGTATATTTTGCTTAGTTTGCTTGAAACAAGATCTCACTCACTACATAGAAGTCAAGCTAGTCTGGAACTCAGTATGATCTCAGGCTGACTTGAATTAAGAATCTTCTTGTCTTAGCCTCTTGAGTATTAGGATTGAAGGCTTATACCATCTTGCCTAATTAAGAAAACTATCAATCAAAACAAATAAACAAACATGTTTTTGGGCGTTAGAAGGGGGAAAGTAAGAGCAGACAAACCTACAGCTGACAATGTAATTATGCTTGATTCATGATGTTATAGAACTAATTTGCTTTCCTAGTGAGAAACCCCTCATACATTTAGAGATTAATAAAAAAAATGCCCTTTAATAATAGTGAGCATCTGGATCTTGCCAATTTTCAAAAGGGAGCCAGCCTAGAACAAAAATTTTTACTAACTTGTATGCTTCTTAGGCTAATGTATTTGTATATACCTTAGGCTAATGAATTCCATTCATCCTATTATCCTTAAATCTCTGTTTTGTTATG
>LOJH01004627.1:0-17496 GCA_001685095.1 Ellobius talpinus | reverse complement strand
GAATCCCATATGTAAAAGCAAAGAGCCTTTATTTTAAGCAAGTTTGCGAACTTGGTCTCTCGGCATGTCCAATGTATTGGAATAAATGGAGAGCCTCGAGCTCAATTAAAATAAGGTTTTATAGTAGTAAAGGTCGGGGTAAGGGGTTTCTGAGGTTTTAGGACCCCTAATTGGCTGACATTTGTCTAGGGGTGTCCTGGTGAGTACGCTTTGGCAGGTGGTCCTATCTACAGCAGTTGTAATGTTAGGCATTTCCTTTGAATGGTCTGCTCTTGGGTGGAGGTCACATAATCTCAGGTTGTGGTTCTTCCTGCAATTCTGCTTCAGGGTAAACTACTGAGAGTCAGGCCTCTATTTAAATTTATTGATGGCCAGAGTCCTTCTCTGGCAGGTAATAATGGTTGGAAGTATAGAACTTCCTTTGGGTGACCTGCCCATACTTAGCGTACAATGGCTGACTCCCACAGGTTCAAGGTTACACACTGAACAATTTAAACAGAGGAAAGTGTCAAATCTTGCAATTTAGGCAGATGAGAGATTTACATAACAAAATTATTCCCATAATTAGTCCAAATGCATTTTTCAAATTGTTGTTAACCAAAGTCATCCTGTCCACTAGGTAGAATTGTGCTTTTCTCAAGAAGAGAACTGGGGGTTTTATGGAGGCAGGTCAAGACTTTACTTTGGTTGTGACCTTGCACTGCTCCCTTGAGCTGTCTGTTGAAGGCCTAAGGGCAGGTTGAAAATCAGAAATGTCTTCCTTTGTTATGGGAGTGGTGCCAAATGGCCTGCCAATCCCATTAAGAAACACTGTTGCATCCTAAATTCCATTCATCTCTAGCAGACATAGTTAGCATATTACTCATCCTATTTACTTATTTTGAAGGCAGTTACCCCTTAGTTTAATTCTACTTTGTGTGAATTCATATCTCTTTAATCAGAGGTGGGGTGGAAGGAAGGGAATCAGGCTGGAAACTGAAGATCAGCTTGCCTCAGGCAGACAAGGAGGGAGTAGGCGTGGTTTGTCTCTTAAAGGGACAGGACAGACCATTACAAGAGCTATTTAGTAAATCCTTTATAACATTGGTTTAATTAAGTTTTTCTATATTATTCATAACTCTTTCCAAAATAAAATCTTCATTCTATTTTTGAGGGAAAATACAAAATGGGCACACCCTTGCAAATGTTATGTCAATATATATTATAAGCTTATTGGACATTAAGTATGGAATAGACATTAGAGTTTTATAAAACTTATATAGGCATTTAGATGAATTATTTCTAAGTATTGCCCAATGATTATAAAGTTTGCTAAATATGACAGATTGAAAAAACGTGCAAATTTTGCAACCAACAGAATGTAGAAAATATGTTGAATTATTCATATATAATGAAAGTACAAACATGTTTGTGATATATTTATTATGTAGCCTTTTTAAAAAAGTGAATTGCAAATCAATATCTGTACTCTTTTCAGAATAACTGAAGGGAAGGTGGAGGTAGCTGTATTTACATACAGAAGTGTGTTGTCTTTAAATAATGAAATGTCTGTGTCTTGGTGATAACATTATGAGTATTTTCTTCTTTCTTAGATTTATCAGTAAATAGTTGTTAGCTTCAATACAAATAAATCTTAATTTAGCAGAAAACAGTGAGTCAACTCAAAGCATACCGTTGTGAAAAAAATGACTCTATATAGTGATTAAATGGATCATAACAGGGAATCTACCATTTGCTTAAAATCATCATTTTATATTCAAAAGAGGTAGCATTTTTAGAATGATATGCTTTCTTATGAATTATAGACGCTTGGATATAATTTTTAAGTTAAAAGGGAAAAAATTCACCCTTTTGGCAGTTTTACATTATTCTGTGATCATATACACTGAAGAAACAAAAGCACTCTCCTTAGTAAAGTATCTGATGGTCATGAATTCACTTGAAGATAAAAATTGACCACAGAGTAAAGATATTGGATACATTTATCTGGTTTATATTACCTAGGGCTTAGATGTTTTCTAACATCTAAAACAACCATAGATTATAAACATGAGACATAAAAGAGAAAGTCTGGCTGAGAAACTTTAGGCAAACATGGCTAAAATATACAGAAATTAATGTTTTGAATTATATCATGTGGTAAGCAGGGTAGTGTACAAATAGTTACCTAATACAGCATCCTAATTTCAGTTAACACTTTGAACTGTATCCTAACAGATAAGCTTTAATCAAATAGAATATCAAGAATTTCTTTAACTTTTAAACATTCTTTATGACTCTCACACAGAAAAGGAACTTTGGGAACTGAAGATAAGTCTTAGTGGTTAAGAGAGCACCTTCTACTCATCAAGATGACCTAAGTTCAGCTCTCAGCAGCCTTGTCAAGAGACAACTGTCTGTAACTACACCTGTGGTTATCTGATTCTTCTGGCTTCTGAGGCTTCTTACTTCCACAAATATCCACATACAGATACTCATATCTACATATAATTAAAATCAAGAAAAATAAATCATTAAAGACCAGGGACTTTTGTTAAGGACAGAAGGTAATTTTATGCAGATTACAGTGTTATCAGGCTTAGTGAAGAAGAAAAGACATCAGAATACATTGGAAAAGTGTCAAGCCAATCAAATAGTTTAATTTGTTCAAGAGTAGTAGAAATAGAAATAAATTTATAAAGCAAATTTTGATCTCAAAATCTATGTATCTTAAAACTTGATTAAAACAGGTGATAAAAAACAAATTTCTTGGAGTTGGTGATGAGAGAATCATTTACTGATGTGTACAAAAAGAAAATGAATAAGTATAAAAGAATATGGATAGGTTTAGGGAAGGGCATAGCCTGTTTTTATTTAGTTATTTGGTTATTTTGGACTTGCTACATTTGAAGCGGAATCACCCAGTGATCCCTCAGCACCTGTATTCCCTTTAAAAATCATTGTTCATTTTTCAGAAAAGTGGCAAAATACAGTTATTTTCTGTTTGTTAAAGAAATTATTTCTAAAATGATGGGCATCCAAACTCCATCACAGCAGAAAACTAATGTCTAATGTGAATTATTGTTTGATTTTTGACTGTCATAGAACTCAAAGAAATTCTTAACAAGATAAAATAGTTGTCTGGAATGCTTTATTTAGGTCTAGAGACCTGGAGTGATTAATCTCAATGAAGGAGTCCATGATGATGAATATAAATTAGTTTTTGTGATGAATTCATCATTAAGTTAGTGATATATTGAAAAATATGATATCTTTTGACTGAATACCTTAGAGAGTTTCTCCTATTAACCAAAGCAAAATACAGAATTTGAGGGACTGGAGAATTTATACAGAGATTACGATTGTTAGGTGATCTTTCAGAGGACCAGGGTTTGAATTCCAGCACCCACACAGTGACACAGAGCCCTCTGTAACTCCAATCCCAGGTATCATAAGCCCTCTACTAGCCTGTGTGGGCACCAGGAGCACACATAGTACACATATATATTTGCATGCCAAGATTCATACACATGTAATTAGTAAATCTAATAAAATTTAAATAAATAAATGGATAAAATTCAAGATTTAAGAGAAATCAAATTAACATTAAATATGCTATAAACGTGTATGTAATTTAAAATAAATATTGTGTATAGGGTATAATTGTCTGTGTGAAACTAAAATAAATAAACAAAAGTTAAATAGTTAAATGACTAAATAGATACCTTCCAAAATATCTTACTTTGAAATTTTTCTTATACTTAGTTCCAAAATCCTGTTCTCATCTATATTGCTGCATGAATTATGACTACTTTCTGAATTAATATTTGCACTATTTCATGAAAACTACTGTTCTCAAGGAAAGCAGGAAAGTCAAACCAGAAAGTTTTATTTATACATGTAATGCCAGGTCTTTTTTGCAGCAATTTCCACAATGTAGACTTTTTAATAAGAAAACAAGTGTGTTTCATTGTTGCAAGATAAAAAAACAGGTTTATTGGTCAACATCAAAAGAAATAGTCCAAATCCTTTATTATTCAATCTTAGGACTGCAAACTTGAAAAGCTCACATTCCCATCTTTCTCCTGGATACAAGTTTATATGTAGTTTAACTCGTATTTCCTTATGGATACAATAACACAACCTATTGGGACTTCAAGCACTGTGCAAGATGACATATGTCACAAGAATCAAAGAAAATGCTGAACTACTGAAGTACTTACCCACCATGACCTGATGACCTTTCTGAAATTGTACTATCTATGTAGGAAGTTCTAAACTCTGAAATCCAATGGAGGAGGTCACTCACTACAGAGGCATGTCTTGTACAAAGGGACCCAGATGAGGAAGAGTCAGTGAGCTGGTGAGACTAAATGAGGTCAGTAACTGTGTGGAACTCAGGGAGTAGCTGAGCCAAGTGCCATGAAATGAGGTAGATTTTGACAGGGGATTTCTGAATCTCAAAAGGATTTTAACTTCACTCTAAACTGAGGTCAATAGGAAGTTTTTGAAATATTTGAGGGGACATGCTGGGATGGACTCTTTGAAGGAGGTTGTTCTGATGTTATATGAAGGCATGGAGACTGCTAAGGTTCAGGAAGTCTAGGGTTTCAAATCAAGTATATATTGGCTAGAAGAAATTGTATTTATTCAGCTGGCTTAAGTTTGCAATTTAGTTAAAGACTTTAAGCAGCCATGTAACTGCACAGAAAGGAACTGATAACCCATTAAAAAAGAAGCATAGGTTCCTGTGTTTATTAGCTTTCATGCTTGGTTTGACACTAAAAGACACAAAGCAACATATGTCCAGTTACAGAAAGTGCAATCCAAATTATATTACCCTATTTAAGTTAATCTTACATTGACATTCCAAAAGGACATAAATTAATTATTAATGTCTTTTGGTCTTAAAGGGCTGGTTATATCTGTCTCTGTAATTTTAGATTCCTAAAATAATCTTAGAAGCACCAAGGCCACTTCATCTTACGTGACTGGAATGCCAAATCCCTCTCAGGATCTCTATTGCTTTTGCAGATGACTTGCATAACAGTTGTGGCAGTTGTGATAAAAATATACGCTCAGATTAGGTGTAGTCTGAATGAAGTGCTTGAAAGTTCTGTGGGGGTGGGTTGTACAGCAAAAATTTATTTAGAAAAGTAAAACCCATTAAGGGAAAAAAAACAATAAACCATAAAGGATTTCAGGCTGGTGGACAGTGATGTCTTTAAACTCATAGCCCTAACTAGGAGCATATATCTCAAATAGATAATAATTACTTAACTAAGAAATGCTATAAAATGATAAGTATTTATGACAATTTACTAGTTATTTTGTTTTTTTTAACTAATCTCAAAATAGCAAACTTTCAAGGCATTACCACAGTAGATGTTTATTTCCACAGTCCATGGTGTATCAAAGTAACATAGCTTTCCTTTACAAAATAAAATAAGGAAGTAAAATGCTTCTATATTATTGCTCCTTCACTTATTTTTATGAGAAATCTCTGTATTCTACTACGTACTGGAAGTGCAAGTAGAAAAGACACAGCAGAAGCAAGACATAGTGATCAGGATTTGTGCCCCTTCTAAAGCAGTTGCTGAGGGAGTTTGATTTGGTGAATCATTTGAGCACAGGAAAATGAGATCAAAGTAGGCAACATGATGAGACCAGAAAATGAAAGAGGAAAAAGAACTGAAGAGAAAGAAAAAGGAAAAGAAAAGAAGAAAAATAGAAGAGGGAAAGGAGGGGAGAAGAGGGAAGAAGAAAAGATAGAGGGCAGGAGAATAAAAAGAAGAGGAAAGAGGAGAGAAGAGGAGAAAAGAAGGCTCTCTAGCTTTTTTCTTGAAAGTTTTTTGAAACAGGGTAACAGTCCTGACTGTCCTGCAACCAGCTCTGTAGACCAGGCAGGCCAGGAAGTCACAGAGATTCCCCTGCCTCTGCCTCCCTAGTGCCACCACCGCCGGCATTTTATACAACCCAGGGTAAGGCTGTAGCTCACTGTTCTAGTACTGACTAGCCTGCATAAGATTCTGGTTCTATCCCCAACACATTTTGTTTTATTTTAAATTATGAAAATCAAAATGAACAAAAATTGCTACTAATCCTACCCTACTGATAGAATTAAATGGAGTGACTACATTTGGTACACATAGGGCTGAATATTTAGAACTGAATATTCAAACAATAATTATACTGTAGTATGAATTAGTGTAAACATTTAGGGAAAGTTTGTTAGCTCTATAAGGATATCACATTAATAATTGAATGAAGATTTGAATCGTATATATGTTTCAAATAAATATATAAAATATTTGAATATATAGTCAATATTTCACACACATAAACAAACACATATATGTATATATGTATGTGTGTGTAAAGCTGTGTGTCTTTTAGAAGCCACTGTCACGTGAGTCACTCAGGAAGCATGCCAAAACAAAGACCTCAGTCTGGATTCTTCCATACTCATCATAGCTAACTACAATAAAATCTAGCAATAATATAAGAGGAAATAAAAAGAGGATTATTTAAAAGAAGAAATCAAATTGGACTGTGATCTCTGTACTTAAGTGATACAATGCAAAAGACAGTGAATTGTCTCAAGTGACACCACACAGCAGAAGAAAGTAACCAAGACAGGGCACTTTTTCATCTTTTCCAACACAAAAATTAGAAGACGGCCCCAGCAGTTGTATTTTTACCTGAACTGTAATCACTTTGAGAATACCAGAAGAACCTATTAAAATTTACAAGAGTATTAAATGGGGCACCTGCAACCAACAAGAAGTCAGAGAATCTATTGTTCATTACTGTAAGTTCAATATTATCCAGCTGTACTGATAAGGAACTTTGTTACAAAACAGGGACTAGTCTATGATGTCCCAATATGGAAATATTATCAAAAAGGTCACTCTACCCATGGAAACTCTTTTGTCTTCATAGTTATGAGAACCCTCAGTTCTTATATCTTAGAGGCATCCTACCTCCTAGCTTCTAAACTATGTGTCAGTATCCAATATCAGGTAATAAAGCTCAGTGTGGAAGACAGGCACAATCTGACAACAACCAGCTGACTTGTATTGCATTATGTGATTTACTGCAAGATTGATTCTGAACACACAGCATACGTTCTATACCATGCACACCTTATTGCCATACAAATGAAGGTAATATAGGCAAAGATACTTTATCACCATCAGGAATTGTGAGGGCCTGATCACAGGATGAACAAAAATTGCATATATCCCTAAAACAAACCAGAAGCCCTCCTGTATCTTCATGTTATTCTTAGTTCAGTAATGTTGGGTGGTAACCCACACACTGGATTCAAGTGCATGACTGAGAACTTTTCAAACAGCCATTTTTAAAATCAGAGAGGCTGGAAAAAGCTTATATAGCATGGACCACATGAATAAATTTATTTATTCTATATAAAGAATTCTTGGGAAGTCCAAGTCTTGCAAATTTCATTTTGGCCTCAAAAGGATTTTATATATTCACTTTTAACAAGTATGTCTGTGCATTGATATTCAATATGCAGGCAATATGCATTTTCAATGAACTTCAAGGAAATCAGTAGCTCTATAATCCTACCACATAAATATAGTTGCAGTTAGTGTTTTGGACCATATATATTATGTTTATTTGTAAACATCAAATATGGTGCATACATCAAATAGATATGAGTGAAGAACATGCTGCATGCTTTGCCACTGGCAAATGTCTTTTCAGCATTTTTTTAGAGTTCTTGAGGGTTACTTCTTAGTCTTTCTTTCTCATTCCCATATTTCCTTCCATTTCTTTTTAATTATCCATCTGAAATTTTCTCATTTGCTTTTTACCTTATCCAGCAAAATCCTAACTTTTCTTTGAAAATCTTCCTTAATTCCAAAATGTCAATATTGATCTCTTTTATTTCCAGCCTTCTTGAGCATTAATTGCATATACTATAGGTGTTGACAGTTAATTATGGTCTATCCCAGGAGGCCCAAGAAAGGAGTTTAGTAGCTACAAAACATGCTATTACTTTAAATAGAAAAAGAGAGCATATAAACCAACCAGGTTTAGAATATTACCTTGCATTAATTCTTTCCCTTCCAACAGCTTCACACTTAATCTCTTTTCAGATGAGAAAGCTCAGAGAAAATTTAGAGACCCTCATCTCAACATTAAAAATATCAGAAAGCCTAAAGTTCCTAGGTGACTCAGTTCATCACAGAACTAAATGAGACCCAGTGATCTGACTATCTAATTCCCAATTTGAGTTACAAGTATAATGAACAAATTTTAAATTTCATGTGAGCAGAATTTTGGAAATATTTGTTTTCTATGATATACAAATAAAGCATTTACTGGGTAGGTCCAAATATTAAATCATTTTAAGCAAATAATCTGTTTAAAAGTTTAAGTGAAATGCAGATAGCCTGAATTTTATACAGCACAAAGATCAGAGCCTATCCTTTGTTTAGAAAACAAAACAGTACACAAAATTTTAAGGAAATGCCCAAAACCTCTTTCAGTGCCAGGCAAGCAAGTCTATGTAAATGAGGCTTCATGGATGATCTAATTCAATGCCATGACATGGACCCACACACTACCGAATATTCAGTACCAGTGTTGGTTTTCTTATTAAGGATTCTTCCTATAGGCTTTCCTGCTGTTTTATGTTTCCAAAGCCCACCGGATTTTCTTGTCTAGAGGAGGCAGATTGATCTTGTTACTAAGTCTCAAAGCCCCGTCCTGGAATCTCCAATGACAAATTTCACCAGTGATGCTTGGAACTGGCCTTGAATTTACAGATTCACCTGCCCCTGCCTCTGCCCCCACACCCCAGTGCTGGCATTAAAGTTTTATGCTACCATACCCAGCCACAAAAGATGTTTTCAAAAGCAAACTTTGGGATTTGCATAATTACTACG
The DNA here is from genome assembly GCA_001685095.1 of Ellobius talpinus. NCBI lineage: Eukaryota > Metazoa > Chordata > Mammalia > Rodentia > Cricetidae > Ellobius > Ellobius talpinus. The sequence goes on along the minus strand of LOJH01004627.1, from coordinate 8,599 downwards.
AAGTTATTTGTTTCAGAAATTTTAAAACACTGAACTTCATTTTAGCTAATGAATGTGTACATATATTTCTCTAAGTTTCATCTCCCTGATTATTTTGATGTACCTCACATTATTGTTTGTATTAATTAAATTGAAATTTAATCTTTAAAAATATCGTGGTTTTTACCCTTTCTTTAGATAATAAATTCCTGCATAACACTTCCACTCATGCTTATACCTAGGCATGTTGTTCTTCTGGGTAACCCCTGAGTCTAACTTCACTTCTCCATACTCTCAAGATGAGTTCTCTACATTGTTTTGGCCTTGTCTTTTTGAAGTCATCGTGTTACTGCTTATTTACTGATAACATACAATGAAAAAAAGATTTTCTTAAGAAACATAAACAACAGAAGTCTCTAGAATTTGACACAAGTGAACTATGTTACTACAAGGTAAATAAATCAACTCAGAACTTTATTTCCATTAACAGGAGGACATTTGATAGTTTCTAACATACTCTTTAATACCTTTGACAAAACTTCCCTTCTCTAGTTGCTTATTGGACTTGTGGTTATTTTTCATTCTCTTATGCACACTTGAAAATATGAAGCTATAAACAATCACTAAATTACCATAATTAAATTTGGGTTCTGATGTCAGTATTAAGATAAAGAAGCCTTGTTATTAATGGAGAGAGATGTGGTGTCATATGGCATTTTAAAATTATTATTATCATTATCATATTGCTTTTGTTGAAGTTCATCAGTTGTTTTATCTGGGAACCAAAATATAATGTGGAGTCAAACAAAGTGCCTTTTATATTTACAGAAGGCAGGCATGCATATAACTTCATATTATACATGGCTGATATTGTAAAATACAACTGAAGTGTTTTGATGATTCAACTGTTAAGGTGCTTTATCAATGAAAACTGATGTTAACAGAACTTGCCATTATAAAATAATATGCTAATTGCGTGTGGTTGAATATGGGGTCTTAACAATACAAATAAAGGAAACTTTCAAGATTCATCGAATATCAGAAATTCAGAATTCTGGGTGGTGAAAGGGATACAATTTGATATTTGAACTCAAGAAATGGCTTAGATTAGAGATTTAGCTGTATTTGCAAGGTCTGTATGACATTTACATAGAATGAGCTACTTAAACCTCTTTTTCTGAGTGTTTATATGTATGTCCATTGACATTTAAACTGAAAGCAATGTGATATCAATTCTCTCATTAAGGAACATACAACTGACTTATTATTCTAGAAGTGGTGTCTTTTTTCCTGCAGGTAAATGTTTCTTTCTTAAAATCAATAGCTATTTATATGATACATCATCCTGAGAAGGTAACCAAGGTTAGAACTGTGATATTTGAACTTTATAAATTAGACAAGTTCAAAATATGTCACACCAGGGTCACTGTTTGATGTTCTTTTGTTGTTCAGAGCTTCACTGTATGTTCAACATGTGCTAAAGTTGTGATTTCAATCAGTTGCCTTTATTGATTTATTGTACAGTTGTCAGTTCTAGGTAATGTACAGAGGTGCCAGATGCAGGCATAGTAGTTAATAATGTGTACTCATTACCTGGTGGGCATTTAGACCATTGCTATTTGATATTTGCAATATAGAGGGGAACCAACCAAGAACATAATTAAAACACAGTGTTTTTCACATATTTATGTGTTGGTCAATGTTCTGAGAGCCCACACCAAGCAATAGAAAATTGATTAAATTTACCTCTATTGTATCAATATGCTTGGTTTTCTATTCCTAATATACAAGAACTAACTGTTCTAGGAAAATAAACTTTGCACTTTTCTTTTATTTCCTTAGAATCCAGAGCAACCTTGCTTGATACTACCCATTATCAAGCATAAAATGAGACCCTTGCTAAGTTTTATGTTTACGGATATCACAAAATAAATAATTCTACTCCTAAATTCCACTAAACCCTAACTGAATATTTCTGGAGGCCTTCACACCCTTAATTCATTCATGTAATTCAGAACATGATTACAATGAAGTCTAATACTGGCAGACACACACTACATTACTACATTTCTATATTGTTTTTTAACAAGGAAAATAAATGAGTTGAAAATAACTTTATTGTGAATAATGATGGTGTTGGCACATGATAATGCTTATTATGTTTTCTCTAAAACAGAACACTTATCTATGTTTAACAGGTTGTTTCTTCTTATGTTCTTTTATCTTGATGTGATATTTGTTCTCAAATAAAAATACTTATGTGACTAAATCTAACTCTCTTGTTACAAAAGTACAAATGCTTCATAATGATGTTCATGGGATCCATGCTCTGTTTTGATTGCTTCAGTTGCTGAGCTGATACTGTCACATCTGCCTCTTGATGAACAAACCTAAACCTCATTTTTCTCTAATGACTGCAAACACTTTGATTCATGTTTTTCTTGTTTCTGATTATCTTCTACCAAGTTATCTACTCTTTGACTTTCAATAAGCCTCAAACTCCTGCTTGTAGAAGCATTAAATGCTGTAACTGTCAGGTTTTTGTGTTTTGTTTTGTTTTAGATTTTTTTGAGGATAGAGAATATAGTAAGATTGGGTATCTTTAAAACCTCAACCCTTTGCATGTTATCATGCTGCTTGCCTTTAATCTTAGTCCTCAAGAAGCAGGAGGCAGGAAAGCCTCTGTGAGTCTGAGACCATCCTGATCTACAGAGAAAGTTTCAGGCCCATCAACATTACATGGTGAGACCCTGTGTCAGAATCAAAATAAATCAAACACCATTGTTTGCTGATTTCAGTGTTTCACTTCTGTGTGCATGTGTGTGAGTGTACGTGTACACAGGTGTGTGTGTATGTATTTGTGTTTGTGACGGGGTGAATGTATATGTTGAAGCAAGAGGTCAATCTTGGGTATCTTTCCTCAGGAGGCTGTCCTTTTTTGTGAGAGGATCTCTCACTAGGCTCAAAAGCAGTGGTTGTCAACTTTTCAAATAATGCAATCCTTTAATAGAGTTCCTCATGTTATGGTGACCCACAACCAGAAAATTATTTCATTGCTAATTCATAAGTGTAATTTTGCTACTATAATGAATCCTAATGTAAATATCGAATAGGCAAGATTACTAATATGCTACTTCCAAAGTGGTTATGAGACACAGATTGAGAACTGAGGCCCTAAAGTGTCTCTCACTAGGCCCTACAGACTATCTCACAGACCTTAGTTTGTTGATAAAGCAAGGATGGCTGGACAGTGAACCAGAAAGATGCTCCTGTTTCTGGATCCCAACACTGGGACACATGTACACACCCAGTATTTTCATATGAGCTCTGATGATAGAATTGGAGTACTGATGAAACTTGGCAAACAATTTATTACTACTGAGTCATCTCTACAGCCCCCAATTTTCTTTCTTCATCAAGAGTCATATGTTTATGATTCTCTAGAATGTGTTCTGTTTTCAGCATTATCAGGGAGTTTAGTTTATAAAGGGTTGGGAATGTGCAAAATGAGGAAGGATGGTCCATTTTCTTTGAAGGAAGGAAATGTACTTTTAGTTGTGGACATCTTTTACTTATAAAAAGAATAATAGGGGGACCAGGTCACTTTAGCAAAGGAAATATAAGATTATCTTGGATCCCTCACTAACACGACTGGTTTATATTTGTAACTGAGCATAGTATCACTATACTATTAGGGTGTCTTAATTAGGGTTTCTATTGTTATGAAGAGACACCATAACAACAACAACTCTTATAAAGGAAAACATGTAATTCAGTTCCAATACAGAGGGTTAGCCCACTATCAACATGGTGGGAAGCATGGTGGCATGCAGGTAGACATGGTACTGAAAAGGAGCTGAGAGTTCTATATCTGGATCCAACGGCAATAGGAAGCAATTGCAGCACTGGGCATGTCTTGAGCATCTGAGACCTCAAAGCCCACTCCCAGTGACAACTTCTTCCTATAAGGTCACACCTACTCCAACAAGACTATACCTCAAGAAAGTGCCACTCTCTATGGGCCTATGGGGCCATTTTCATTCAAACCACAAGATTCCACTCCCTTGGTCCTCATAGGATTGTAGTCATATGATAATGCACGAATTTATTAGTTCCAACTTTGAAACTCTCCACAGTGTAGCAAAGTATCAGTGCTGTCCAAATTTCCAAGATTCAAAGTCTCTTCTGATACTCAAGCAAATTCTTAACTATAACCCCTAAAAATAAAAATGAAAAAGCTGATCACATACTTCTAACATATACTGGCACAGGATATACATTACTATTCTAGAAGGGAGAATATTGAGCAAACCCTGGACCAAAGCAATATCAAAATCAACTGGAAAAATTTAATCTTTGCATGTTCATATTGGTTGTCAAAGCACTATTCAGATTTCCAAGCCTTTTCAGCTTTGTTGAGTGAAACACACTTCTTTCCTTTGGGCTGGTTCCACTCCTTGTTAGCAGCTCTCCTCAGCAGGTATCCCATGGCTCTGGCATCTTCATCATCTTGAGGTCTTCAAGGCAATATGGGTTTACCTTCACAGTTTCACACAATGGTCTCTTTATGCCTTCATGCAGGGACACTCCTGACACACATTTTGACTCAGCAGCTTTCCTTAGTTGGGGAGGGAGATTCCAGATCTCTTTTCTTGTATCTGTTTTTAGCTCTACCCACACAGAGCCATGTGGTCAAAGCTGTCAAGCTCTCTTGCATGGTGGAACTGGAATATGCACCCCCATTCAATTACATCTTCACCAATCTTCTATTTTCAATGTTTTCTTCATTGCCTCAACTTGGCTGTCCCAATACTCAAGCTGTAGACCAGACTAGTCTCAAACTCAGACAGCCTGTCTCTGGAGTGCTGGGATTAAGGGTATGCCCCACTACACTGGGTCTGAGTTTTCTTTTAATCACTTTTCATAAATTGGAAGTTTACCTGGGTCGATCATGCCCTGAGGTCACCACTCTCTTTACTCTATGTAATATCAGGCTTTTCTTCTAACTGTCTCCCTGAAAGCACAATTTTTCTCCATTCCATTTCCTGATATCTCTTCTCCTCCGTGAACTATATTTTGTATTTTCCTTGCTCAGCTTGCTCATTTTTTATTATAGAACTTCATAAAAGTGAGGACTAATATCCACATGACAGATTCAATAACTAGACTGTTTTGAAATTACCTTTGCTAGTACAACTAACACAACACTGCTTCTTAGCCTCAGGCATATTTTTTGGAGAAGGACAAAAAGTAGTCACAGTCTTCACCAAAATATCACAAGAGTGGTCTCTAGGAAACATACTATGAATCTTTTCCTCTTTAGCCTCTTGAACCAGGCCCCTACAGTTTAAATTAGCCTCACCACCACTGCCTTTCATGCTCCTGCTAGTATTGCTCATTAAGAAGTACTTAAAGCTTCAAGCTGCTTTCCTAAACCAAACTCTAAAAGTCCACATTTCCTCCAAACAAAAACATGGTCAGGTCTATCACAGCATTACCTGAGTCCCTGGTAACAATTTCTGTCTTAGTTAGGGTTTCTATTGTTTATAACAAATAATGTCTCTTTATAAGAGACACCATAACCATGGCAACTCCTATAAAGGAAGACATTTAATCAGGGCTGGTGTACAGTTCAGAGGTTTAGCCCATTATCATTATGGCCAGAAGCAAGGCCACCTGCAAGGCAGCATGGAAACAGATGTAGTTCTGGCGAGGGGAGCTGAGATTTCTACATCTGGATCTTCAGGCAGCATCCTAGTTTTATTTTTAAGTTTTTTTTTGAGAAAACTCCAAACTGATGTTCACAACAGCTGTGCTAGTGGATATATGCACTTCTGATTTTACTGATGCTTTATTAACCATTAGAAAAAAATTGGAATTAATGTAGTTGTCCATCAACACATAAATGGATAATGAAAATTCAATATATAGATGTATATGTATGTGTAAATACTCTCTACCTTTAAAGAAACATGTAACCACAAAATTTGTGGCAAAATGAATAGACTCAGAATATATAATATTAAATGGGATCACGGAATCTCAGAAAGAAAAAAAACCCTTCCTCATGTTTTAACTATAGATAATACATGTGATATGTAAACAAATGTACATATGGGTACAAAATAACATGTAGAATAGGAGGAAAAGTAGCTAAATATTAAAGAGTGAAGAAGAAGTGATTGCAGCTAAGGACATGAATTATGAAAGAAGGTATAAAGCTAATGGTTTCTCTAGTTCTTACTGTTATGGAATTTTTTGGATTTGGTGGTGGATAATTGCATAAAACTATGTTCAACAGTGAAAATGTAAAATACACTGTGATGCTACATAGCTTCCATTACAAATAAATTAATTGAGATACATAGACTTTGGTTCTGGATAAGTTCAGTGTTTGTTTTGTTTTGTTTGCAAGTTTCTTATAATAACATTTATAAAATTAAAATACAAAATATTAATATTCTAGGTATAGTGAAAACTTTTGTGTTTTGCACAAATTGACAGAAAAATCACTATTAAATCCATAGTACCAAATGTCTTTTGATCCATCTCCCAAAAATAAAAGACTAAATAATTAACTTGTTTATAAGGCATTAACATCTAGTACCACAAAGACATACAGATATCATGTATATATATTTTATGCTAATTGAAAAATGTACTGCTGATGAAGCTGGGCTAAGTTCAGAATTTTTAATTTATAGCTTTGTAAATAATTATGAATTAAGCCTTATATTCTTGATTGTATGTTATAAAATATGATGTATTTATCTTTGTGTATTTGTTTGGATCTGCTTTGATATTTTCATCTTATTTTACTATGCATCTATATTTGTCAAATATTTTTCAAACTGAATGAAAGACATATTCAAATTTAATATATCTCTGATTATCTAATTGCATTTAAAATTAACAATAACTTACTGGATCCTTTCATCCTTTCATGTTAAAATATCTTGGAATGTCAACTAAAATGAAGCATGGAAATATCCAGAGCAGTAACATAATTTCTCAGTTGTTCATTTGAATAAATCCACAGGAGGTCCATAGGAAAATGTTTACTGATTTTATTTTCAATTATATTTAGAAGTAAGAGTTTGATGACTTAGGGTTCCTATTGTAACAAAACATCATGACCCAAAAGGGGGGAAAGGGTTTATTTATCTTATACTTCCATTATCATCAAAGGAAGTCAGGAGAGGAAATCAAACAGGACAGGAACCTTGAAGCAGGAGCTGATGCAGATGCCATGGAGGGGGTGCTCCTCATGACTTTCACAGCCTGCTTTCCTGTAGAACCCAGGAATACCATCTTACCATCCCAGGAATTGAAGTACTCACAATGGGCTATACCCTCACCCATAGATTACTAATTAAGAAAGTGCTTTACAGCTGGATCTTATGGAATTATTTTCTCATTTCAGGTTCCATCCTTTCAGAAAAGTCTGGTTTGTTTGTAGAGTTGACATAAGACTAGCTAGCACACTTGCCAACCTTGACTGTTATATTTTCTAAGATGCCATCTTTTTAGTTTTGGCACATTTCCACAGGTCTTTCAGTATTCCCAATAAGAGTCACTAGTTGACCTAAACTTCTCTGAGCCAGTGTCCATCAAAATCCAGAAATAATCCTACATTAAAACTATCTGAACTGCAAGAGAAAATTGATGCTTGGTAAAGAAAAGGCATTCTTAATTTAGCTACTAGTGATGCTTATCTAGTTAATTGGTGTAGTCACTTGAAATATCACTCAATTCTGGAGTATAAGAAGTTTCTAAGTAAAGTTTGAAGATTTGGGGTTTACTTCAGAAAATCAACCTCCGAGTCCATGTTTATTTTACCCCTTTTCTTTTTCCTTCTTTCTTTGTCATTAGACTTGATTACCATACATCTCTATGTTTCCAAATTTAGGCACAGGAATTAATTGGCATACATAGTGAAAATAATCTCACAGTAACCACAATGGGTTTCTGTCCTATTATATCAAGCTCAACATGTTACAATGATAATACCAAAAGCCTGATTTATTCCTTAGCTTGCTTGCTTTTTTCTTCCTCTTTTTTCTTTGTTTGTTTCCTTCTTTCTTCTTTTAGAGCCAATGAATTTATTAGGATTACTTGCAAGAGTATGGATGACTCATTACTGATATTTCCCACCCTCCCATATACAACATGAAGACAACTCAACCAGCCAATTAAGAGAGTCTCCTGCCCACTTGTTTATCTGGGCCACCTGGCTAGCTTAGCCACAAAATAACCACATAGAAACTTTATTAACTAAATCACTGCTTGGCCCATTAGCCCTAGCTTCTTATTGGCTAACTCTTACATATTAATTTAACCCATTTCAATTAATTTGTATATCACTATGAGGTCATGGCCTATCAGCAAATTTCCAATATGTCTGACTCTGGTGGCAGCTCCATAGCATCTGCAGGACTCTTTCCTTCTCCCAGCATTCAGTTCTGTCTTCCCTGCCTAAGTTCTGTTCTATCAACAAGCCAAGGAAATTCTTTATTCATTAACCAAGAAAAGCAACACACAGACAGAAGGAACTCTCACTCCATTTCTTTTCTGTTTAAATAAAAAGGAAGATTTTAACTTTAGCATAGTAAAATTACAT
>LOJH01004626.1:23276-35911 GCA_001685095.1 Ellobius talpinus | reverse complement strand
AGGAGGAAGCCCATTCCTCCCATTCTAGCCCAGACCACCAAGAAGCAAGATGTAGCCTGCCCAGCTGAAAGGTACCAAGCCATGTGGCTAACATAATAATAATGGGCTAATATAGGTTATAAGAGCTAATAAGTAGACTGAGCTAATGAGCCAATCAGTTTATAATTAATGCAGACTATCTGTGTGATTTTCTTTGGGGCTTGCCGGCTGTGGGGTACCAGGCGGGACGGAAACCCCAATGACCAGGCCCCCTCATGTTACACATGGTTGTACTTTGCAATGATGGTAACAGACTTATATAATCATTTCTTAATGTTCAGGCACTTATGTAGGAAAATATCAAGTAGTAAATGGCATATGTATAATGATGAATTTCGAAAACATATAATGTAAAATTGTTTCTGAAAATGTTCTCGACTTCAGCCATTATAGTAAGTCAAAGATTGCTTGAGCAATTCACAAAAGAGGAAACAGTATTTCACTGCTGATTTGATTTTTCTGCATGTAACTACAGCCATAGACATATGAAATCATTAACTCTGACAGCCGCAGAGCATTTAAGAAACTGCAGTTATGGGCTGGAGAGATGGCCCAGTGGTTAAGAGCACCTGGCTGCTTTTCCAGAGGACCTGGGTTCAATTCCCGGCACCCACATGGCAGCTTACACCTGTCCAGTTCCAGAGGATCTGACACTTTCATTCCAATGCACATAAAATAAAGCTAAATAAAATAAAAAAAAGAAAAAGAAAAAAAGTTATTTGATACTTCTTATTCCCTGTAAATGAATTAACAGGTTGGTCTGTGTTCCAGATGTGTGGCAGGTCACAGTCATTACATTATTGCTTTTTGAAAACTAAAGTCACTGAAGATAATTAATATAATTTCAAACCTCAGAGGTGGGGCTTATGAACAGGCGTAGCAGTGTTTTAACTGAACTGCTGAGCAGGTATCCCCTGGAGCGTCCTCCCGGTATCCTCAACATATCCTGTGTGTTGTAGTCATCTGGTCAGGTTTTCAGACCACTCTTGCCTAATCTTGCCAAGTAATCTTGATTGAGGGTTTCCGTGATTCACAACCTTTGACATTCATCAGAACTACCTAGAGGCTGTTTTAGGATACAAATTTAAGCCACACACTGAAGCCAGCCTCTAGACATATAACCACTCCCTCTCATTTCTCTCCTCTCTCCTTCCTTCTCCCTTTTTCTTTGCAGTAGGACCCTACAGTTTGCATTTTCAGTGCTTACCTGAATGAGGCTGCTGTCAGCTGCACTATTAAGAAATTACTGCTCCAGTGTCTCGGCTCCCCAAGTCATTAGACAATGACTGCCGGGGTTGAATTCTTTTTATGTTGGCCCCATGATGAGGGAAGTTTAGATTTTCAGGCGTTTCAACCAGGCTATTATACTCAGACAATACGAAGAAGTAGCTAGCACCTTGTTTATTTTCGGGGCCTTCCCTTATCATTAATGTCACAAAGCCAAGAGAACTAGCATTAGTAGTCTTGGCATCGCAACAGATCTGGTTTGGAAGAGCATCTGTGTGAAACACTGTTGGCCACGTGTTTGTGAGAAAGGGGCTGTGTCAGGCAGGCAGAAGTGAAAGTTCCTCCAGTGTTCTGTGGTTAAGAGGTCAGACCACTCTCCTGGGCACCATTGCACAAGCAGTGGGAGTGGCAGGAGTGTGCACTTTCATCGTCAGGGAAGTTCACCGTGGAACCCCACAGAGCCAACCCAGTTCTCACGCTTTAGAGCAAGGCTTCTTAAACTTCTGCCACTCATTGACTCCAGTTTACCTGAGAAATTTTATACAACCCCAGGTATATATATATGTGAACATATGTATACATATTACACACTTACTGATAATCATGAATTCATACAACCCCGGGTATACAGATATGCAAACATATGTATATATATTACACACTTACTACTAATCATAAATTCATACAACCCAAGGTATGTAAGCATATGTATACATATTACACACCTACTGGTAATCTTAAATTCATGCAACTCCGGGTATATAGGTATGCAAACATATGTATACATATTACACACTTACGGTAATCAAATTCATTTTGAAACACTTGGCATGCACGTATATTTACCATTCAATACGAAAGTAAATATGACTACAACTAAGCTGGACGTGGCTGTGAGAAGAACTAAATCTTGCTGAAAGTTTGATATTGTGGGATGTAAAGCATCTTCCGAGATTTTCAGAGTTTCTCTGTCGCTCAATTTTATAATCATTAGTGCTAGAAAAGCAGTTTCACACAAGGAAAACAAACTGGCAGAAATGTCTTGGAGCCTTTTCTGGAATTATTGGAAATTCTTTCCTAGTCCCAAGCCTAAAACCAGTAAGCAAGTTTTTATGAAGCTCAAGTCAGCAATTCAAATCACAGGTTTTAAAGTCAAATTTTGTGTTTTTTGATACATGCTGAAGAATGACTAGGAAACAGTAGAAGTCTTTGTAAAATATTGAAAGTCTTTTTCTTCTATTATTATGTTTCTATAAAAGCAGAAGGCTCGCTGCAGTTTATAGCACACAATAGCTCCTAGTCTGAGCTGCGGTGTCTCAGGCAGTGACTGCCTGCCTTGTGTGATGGAAGGGCCTACACGCTGCCACACGTGTGTGTGTTTCCTTCAGTACCAAGGCTGAAGTGACACCAGGTGAGGGCTCATTACAGAGTACATTTTTAGTAAATTTTTGGTTGTTGCTCATTCCAAAACCTTTTATTATTGCGAAGTTTTTTAGACACACAGTTCTACAACCCAATAAAGGGCCACAAGCCACAGTTTAGGAATCAGGCTTCTGCATACTAAATGGTACATGTCTCAGTGCTGGGGAATGGGGCTTACAGACCAGCCAGTCTCACACTCCAGGTTCTGTGAGAAATCTTGTCTCAGATAAGGTAGAGAAGCAAGTAAGTAAGATGTCCAGCGGTGATGGTGATGTCAGCCTCCTCCTGTGCACATGTCTGCATGAACCCCTCCCACACACGTTTACACGCACATATTCCCCTCCATCTCCTCCTCCTCCTCTCTCATCTCTTTGTCTGTCCTGTTATGAAATCGTAGAGAGATGGAGGGAACCTTACAGTTAACTGAGTATTTCAGGCACCATCTCAAAGAAGACCCAGGGCCAGCCCTGTCCTATGGACCTGAGTGAAGGAGTTGAGTCTTCCTCTCTACACAGTGATGATCACGTGAACAGTTCCCCCATCTTAATCACTTGCTCCTATACACATTTCGTTTTAATAAAATTCTTTCTCATACAATATATTGTAATGACACTTTTCCCTTCCTCCAGCTCCTACTAGATCCTCTCCATGCACCAACTCCATGCCCTTTCTTTCTCTCTTTTTCAAGACAGGGTTTCACAGTGTAGCACCGGCTGTCTTGGAACTCTGTAGACTAGGCTGGCCTGGAACTCACAGAGGTCTGTCTGCCAGACTCTGCCTCCCAAGTGGTGGAATTAAAGGCTGCGCCACCACCACCCTGGCTCTCTCCCTCTTCCTACCTTTCTTTAAAAAAAAGCAAAAACAAACACACAAAACCCTTCACAAAAACAGACACCAAATATACAAGTAGAAGACCAAACAAAACTTCACAAATCAATATGAAACAAAAATTCTAAAAAGAAAAAACTCATGGTTTGAGCTCATTTTGTGTTGCCCAGCTACACCTGGGCATGGGGCCTACCCAGAAAGGTGGTTAATGTATCTCCCTTGGAGAAAACTCATTTTTCCTTTGCAAGCATGTATCAAATGTATTTTGTCGGTGGCTTCTTGGTTAGGGGTAGGGCTATATCTACTTGATTTCTTCCTTACTGGTGGAAAGTGTGTCTATGTCCCTCCCTCAGTGGTGGAACCCTATCTAGTCGGAGCCTGTATAAGCACTGTGTGCTGCTACAGCCTCTGTGAGTTCATATTTGCATCAGTCCTGTTGCACGTGAAAGACAGTTTTTCTTTGGAGTCATCCGTCCCCGTGGCCTCTTCTAATTTCTAATTTTCTATTTGTTTCTCTGCTTCCTCTTCTGCATAGACTCTTGCACCCAGTTAGTACTTTGAGCCACGCAGTGGTGGTGCACACCTTTAATCCCAGCATTTGGGAGGCAGAGGCAGGCGGAGCTCTGTGAGTTCAAGGCCAGCCTGGTCTACAAGAGCTAGTTTCAGGAAAGGCTCCAAAAGTTACAGAGAAACCCTTTCTGCTTTAAAGTGCTTCTTTTCTTTGATGTATGATTCAGTAAATCTTACCATTTAACCCTGTCTTTCAGGGTTTGTCCACCCTTCTGTTTGCCCACACGTCTGCTGTAATTGGCTCCCATGGCTGGTAATAAAGGAAGAGGACGTGCTGCCTACACCTTTAATATTGAGGCTGTTGGCTTCAGCAGAGGGGAGAAGTTGCCTGATGTCGTGTTGAAGCCACCGCCACTGTTTCCTGTAAGTGTAACGACAGCTTTTCACAATGTATTTTTACATGTTTTAGGGGTTTAGGGCTTGAATACATGGTACTGTCATGATATCTTCATGTCTAAGAATAAAAGACTATGTTGCATCTACCTTTACTCAAACAACTGGTTATTCTTAGAACCTGTCCGACTTTTCAGACTAATTTTTTAAAATACAGAAAGCAAAATTATATATACCTTTCCATAAACATAATGAGTACAGTGTGAACTAAGAATTATTTGAAATCCCTGTTTCTTCTACTGTTATTAATATATTCTAATTGCTAAAATAATATTTTAAGTAGTTTTATGATGTGTACAATGATTTTCTTCATATTTTGTATTTGTAGAAAACAGTTTTGCTCATTATTGTACCACTTTTGTCTCATTCAAGTTTATTGCTATTGTATCGGAGCAATAAACTTTAGGGATTGCTTCTAAACTTCACAACATAAACTGGGCGGCGGTGGTGCACACCTTTAATCCTTGCACTCGGGAGGCAGAGGCAGGCGGATCTCTGTGAGTTTGAGACCAGCCTAGTCTACAAGAGCTAGTTCCAGGACAGGCTCCAAAGCTACAAAGAAACCATGTCTCCAAACAAACAAACAAACAAAAGACAACATAATGGCTGGTGTTTTGATTGAAAGCAGTGGCTTACATTTCCAGATGTGTGTATGCTGCTGCTCAAAGCGGACCAACCACAGATGCTCTTAGTAATTCTCTGCATTAACCTCTCCTGTTTCAGATGGGGAAGTCCTTTGTTGAAGGTCTTGTGGTGTACAGAACCCTGGATAGGTGGATCCTTGTTCTAGACACTCACAGAAACATACTTTTTTTAAAAAATATTAATATTTTAGATTTTTGAGAACTGTATGCATGAGTACCGTACTTAAATCATTTTCACTCCTCCAGCTCCTCCCATACTCTCCTAATTCCCACTCAAATTCATGACTCTGCTATAAATATTGTTGTTACACATACACTTTCTGTGTACAATAATGTATATATAACATGTTTACATACACACACAGCCTTCTGGGTCCATTTAGTGTTGCTCGTATGTACATGTGTTAGGACTGACTACTAGACGTTAGATAACCTAGTAGAGGCCTTGTTCTTGGAGAAAACTCGCTTTCCCTCTCTGCAGCAATTGGAGACTATAGCCCTTTATCTAGAGCTGGGGATAGCGGGCTTTGGAATTCCCCCACCCCCCTTGGCATGTCAGCTGTTGTTGACATTGTGCAGAGCTTCCTCAACCCACCATACTGCTGAGATTTCAGGGGTGCGACTTCTGCCCTGTCTGGAAGACACTGTCTCACATCCCATGATCTAATCTTCTGGCTCCTGCATAGGCCCTCTCACTCAGTGTGATGTCCCCTGAGGCTAGGTATAGAGGTTGTGGTTTTGGTGTACCAGATGGGCACCCTGTGGTCTCTCACGCTGCATTTTGACCAGTGGTGGATCGTTGTAAACACCTCTGTGTGCTGCAGAGAGGAGCTTCTGTAGGAAGAGCTACATTCACTTGTGGGTGTCAGGATTTTTGTATTTAGAATACAGTTACAAATTATATTAGTCAAGGGAACTGACTGCTTTCTGTAGGTTTTCTCTAGGGTCTGGGACCTCTGCAGCCTTGAGTGGTTGGCTAGGTTTGCACTGTCAGGGATGAATTTCCTTCACTGAATGGGCCTTACGTCCAGTTGGACAGCTATTGGTCAGCCCCAAGTTAACAGTGCCTCTATTACAGCATTGAGGATATCCTGCTGCTGGGCCAGCCATTGCTGTTCATAGGCTGTTCATCTGGGTAGGACTGCTGATTGCTGTTCTCCTTTGCCAGTTCTCATGGCACCCTCCAGTACAGCAGGAGCAAATCCTTGGGCAGGGGCTTCCAGTTGGTGTCCTCAGCACCTTAAAGTTCCGGGAGGCAATGAAGGCAGTGGCAGTAGCCTGTGTTGTTTTGGGAGTGTGGTGACTCAAAGAAGCTTACCCACACTTAACACTGGGCCTTTTTAGTCCATGGCTCTTGTGGGGAGTGTTTTTGTCCTGCGTACTGTAACTCCAGCACACGTGCACATACACACACACACACACACACACGCACGCACGCACGCACGCACGCGCGCGCGCGCGCGCGCGCGCACACACACATTCATAAATAAGAGTTCCCTGTGGCTTTTCCCAGCATCCTTAGTGTCATTTATCTCTCCCTCCTCCTCCCTCTATAGCACCCTCCCTTCTCCTCCCTAAGTGAAGGAACACCTTCCCCCCCTTTATAGCACCTGTGTCCTGTTATGCTTTTTGCTCTTTGTATTTTATTTTTAATACTTAACATAGCTTGAAAACAGAGAAAAGTATCATCTCAGGTGTAGGCCTAATATCTCAGTACAGTGACTAACTTCAAAACAAGGCTGCTGGGTGTGAGATTAGCGCTAAGCCCTGGGAAGGTTAGCATATGGCATCATTTTCTTCTGGCCCGAATGCTGTGCCTGCCCTTGCCTTCCTCATGTCCCAGCCTTTCCTCATCACTGTCTTTCTCAAGTCCCAGCTGGGCTGGACCCCTTCCCCTCTAGGATCCCTATCTTTAACAATCTATTTTCTTTGCATGAGTAGCTGATTGATTTTGTCCACATCTCTGTCCAAATATGACTTCCCCAAGAAGCTATGCCTGTTTACCCTGTGCAGATGAAGCCACTACCGGCCCCATGTCATGTCCTCTGCTCTCTTTGTGTTTGTTTTTATGGTCTGAAATTTATTGTGCCTCTTGTGTATTTAATTGTGTGTTCCTTCCTCAGAATGTAAGTTCTGTTGTCTAGTACACAGTAGTTGCCCAAGAAATAGTTTTGAAAGCCTGAATAGACTCCGAATCCATCTTTGGAGATATGCTGTATCTTTACCCTCTCAAACCGTATGCATCTTTACCATGTATGCTGGGAGCCCACTTCATAATGAATGTATACATATGATTATATTTTTATACCAGCACATGCTGTAAATATTGTATGTGCAGAATCTTTTTCCTACCTCTGAAATAAAAGTGAAGTAGGAAATGGGCTAAAGAGTTAGAACATAGAAGTTCAACGTCTTTATTATTTTATTTTCTTTAAATTGAGACAGAAGTTTACATTGTAGCCTGTGCTGTCCTGGGACTCACTCTGTAGCCCAGGCTGGCCTTGAGTTGGAAACAGTATTCTGCCAGAGCCTCCCAAGTGCCAAGATTACAAGAGTGACCAACTTCACCTGGCTAGACGCTCAGTAGTTTTTGAGTTGATGGTAAAGTTTAGCGCCCATGGAGCATAGTCTTTCGATAAGAGCAACATTGTCTAGAATGTGGATGAAAGAAATACTAAAATTCTTAGTTTATTTAAATAGGCTTTGTCTCCTAATTTAAATAGGATACAGATTACAAGCCAGTGCCCCTGAAAACAGGAGAGGATGAAGATTACATGCTGGCCTTGAAGCAGGAGTTGAGAGAAACAGTGAAACGAATGCCTTATTTTATTGAAGCACCTGAAGAAAAGCAAGGTACATATCGGGTTCTTCATGAGGCGGTTTGCTGCTAATGGATGACACCTACTTTAAAAAATGATTTAACAGAGATCTCGGAAAGGACAAACATTTATATCTTACTGTATTTTCCTCTTCCATGAGTTTCTCTTTGCAAACTTGTACATAATACTCTGTGTCTTCCCTTTATAATGCAATATCAGCCTTTTAAAACATTAGCAGTCTTAGACAATATGGCCTAATAGTTATATTATTCCATTATGTGGAAAAAACACTAATTATCACTAACTTCCTGCTGTCGGAATGAAGTGTTTCTTCCTTATTTGTTTGTTTGTTTTTGCCTAGCAGTGCAATGTTATGATTGTTGCCGCTGTACGTAACTTTTTCACGGATGCCTCTGATTATTGACAGTTGAGGCTAAAAAAAAACCTTGATGTTTGGTTTATTTCTTATATCCTGATGACACAAAATATCAAATGTGTGTTTATTCTTGATGCCGAGGGCACAGAAGAGGAATTGCACTCTGAGAAGGCTCAGCCGTCTCAGACTAGAAATGGGAAGTGGTTTTGGAGGAAGTGAGCTTGCTTTTGAGCACTTCTTAAGCACAATAAAAGTGTATTGATTGCTAGAGAGATCGATATCATCTTTGGGTTCTTAAAACAGCATCATTAAGCCATGAGAAATTCGTATAGTATCAGCTCATGCCATTAGTGTTAAAGCTGCTCTCTCTCTTTTTTTCTTAGAAATTTACATTGGTTGAGTCAAAAAGGAAATGTATAGATGATGTTATTGTAGCAGCAATTCTAATTGGTCTTAATAATAAAAACCCAGAGTTGGTATTAGGGGGGTGAAAGCTGAAAGATCAGAGAAGCAGAGCGGTTAGCCACTAGTTCTTACCTCTACAAAGTCCTCACACTGAATGGGAGGTCCTGTCTCTACGAGTCCTTACACTGAATGCTTGAGCTCATGTCTCCTCCTGCCTCATATTCCTCTCTCTGCCCACCATATCCTTTCCTGTCTCTGTCTTCCTACTGCTGAGATTAAAGGCGTGTGATTCCCAAGTACTGGGATTAAAGGTGTGAGCCACCACTACCTGGCTCTCTTTTTCTTTTAGACTGGATCGATCTCATTTAGCCCAGGGTGGCCTTGAACTCACAGAGTTCCATCTGCCTCTGCCTCCTGAGTGCTGGGATTAAAAGAATGTGCCACCACCGCCTGGCCTCTATGGCTAACAAGTGGCCTAGCTCTGTATTCTTATCTTCAGCCAAGTTTTATTTGTTGGATCACAAATAAAATATCACCATTTGTTATTACATGTCTTTATAAGAAGCACATTGGACAAGTTTAATTTTGGTGACTTATCTGCTTGAGTGCATGTAATAGTTTGATAAATGTTACCTCAATAATAGATATTATTTCTTACTTTCTTGATTCTGTTGCATTCTTTTGTCTGGCTTTAAAAATAAAATAAAATTTTATATATTTTAAAAATAACTAATACCTATTTTGTTTTAAAAATTAACAATGCATGGTATACTTTGATCCTATTAAAATTTGACATTTCTTTAGATAGGAGACATATTTAGCTAATAGGATGTATGTTTATTAAAATGCATGCCTAACTGAAAAGCATATCAGCTTATTCAAACAGTTATATGAGTCTTTTAGGGGAGGGTCATTGTCTTAGTCACTGTTCTGTTGCTGTGAGAAAACACCAGAAGCAAGGCCACTTACAAGAAAACATTTTATTGGGGACTTGCTTATAGTTTCAGAGAGTTTGGTCATGATCAGTGTGGTGGCAGCCAGTCAGGCATAGTGCTGGAGCAGTAGCTGAGAGCTCACTTCTGATCCACAAGTTGCAGACTGAGAGAGAGAGATTGAGTGGGCTTGTGAAACCTCCAAGCCCACCCCAGTGACATACCTCCTCCAACAAGGTCACACCTCCTAATCCTTTCCAGAGTCCACCACCTGGGGACCAAGTCTTCAAACGTGGGCCTGTTGGGCCATTCACATTCAAACCACCACAGTCATTAAGAACAGGTTATTAGTCTGAGGGAGTAAATATTTTGAATCAGGATCAAGGGGGTACTTTATTCTTGGTAACTATGGAATAAAATATAAAAAGATACGTACTTACTTGCTTAATCCCATAAGAAAATTCTATATAGGATTTTTCCAAATTGATAGAAATAAAAGCTTTCTATATCGTGCTATCCATTTCTCTTTCCTGATATGGTACACTTTAAAAAGCACTGTGGTTCAAGTGCAGGTTTAAATAAGATGCATTCATGTGTGTGTGTAGGAGCACACACAGCACAGCAATCTCCTCTCTCTCTGTTCGTGGGTAATATGTTCCAAGACCCCAGAGGATGCCTGAAACCACAGATAGCACCTAACGCTGTGTCCCAGCACTGTGGTTCTGCCATTGATAACTGAGTGTGTGACATAGGGATGCTGGACAAAGGCATGAGTCATACAGCATACTATGCATCCATAGATGGACTTTTCTTCCCATTTCTAGTAATCTACATTCTGCCTTGTGGTTTTGCCTCTCTATCATCTTACACCCCCTGTTTTCTCTCTGTGTCTCCCCTTACTCCCCGCTCCTTTCCAGTGTCCTTATTCTGTTTTTTCCACCTAACTTTATCCTGTCCAGCTATTGGCTAGTCAACTTCTTAATTAAACCAACCACAGCACAATTTACACAAGGTACAGAACGATTATTCTACAGCATGCATCTCTTAGTTTTACTTTTATGCCAATCAAAGTATTACTCCAGGGATTATTTTTGTGTGTTTCATTGTTTTTTTGTTTTGTTTTGTTCAGTGTTTTTGAAATAGAATCTCTTTATGTATTTCTGGCTTGCTATATTGACCCAGATGGCCTCAGACTCACAGAACTCTACCATCCTCTTCCTCCCAAGTGCTGCAGCCAAAGACATGCACTACTATATCATCATCAGTTTTAAAGAAAATATGAAAGAAATTTGCAGAAACTTTCATCTTTTTATTTTAACACCCATTGAATAAAATTGAGAATTCAAAATTTTGCTTTCTCTTAGTAAAGCCGAGGAGAATAAAAGTTACATAGGAAGATGTCTTACAATAATTAGATGAGTCAGAAGTGAGTGCTCAGATGGGTGGAAGCCCTTGCACCTGATGGCAGGCAAAGTGTCTGAGCAAAATCATAGACTGAGTCTTCAGATGACAAGACCTCAGGTGGATTATCTCTGTTATAAAAATTTAATTCTTTAGGAATTAAAGAGAAAATATGCCTTCCTTATGGAGTAAATCTTTAAGAAGGATACATATCATCAGAGAATTTATAGTAATTTGATTATCTTGTTCATTTAAATGCATGTGACCTTATTTTTTTCTTTTTGATGTTTATGCGCCAAAATTTATCCTCTGATTTGTAAATGGAGAAATGCTGAAGTCAAAACCAAAGACAGAGACAGTGAGCAAACAGAAGTAGATTATATGGAATTTTTAAAATTATTGGTCACTCGTGCTTGTCATTTTAAGTAAAAAAAAAAAGAAGACAATAGACATCATTCCTTATTTATTAAAAGTGAGCCATCAAAGTCCTCTGGGTTTTTTTTTTGTTTGTTGTTGTTGTTGTTGTTATTTTGGTCTTTTGAGACAGGGTTTCTTTGTGCAACGGTCCCGGCTGTTCTGGAACTCACTTTGTAAATCAAACTGGTCTCGAACTCAGAGATCTCTAGGAGTTCCACAAGAAGACCAAACAAACTACCCATATATAGAAGGCCTAGGTCAGTCCCATTTAGGCTCCCTAGCTGGTCCAGAGTCTATGTGCTCCTGAGCTCAGGTTAGCTGTTTCTGTTGTCCCCTTGTGATGACCTTGACCCCTTTGGCTTGAACAATCTTTCCTCTTCTCAGCAGAATCCTGGAGCTCAGCCCAGTGCTTGGCTGTGGGTGCATCAGTTACTGGATGGAGGCTCTTGATGACAATTAGAGTGACCAATCTGATTACAGGAGATGACCAGTTCAGGCTGCCTGTCCATTGTTGCTAGGAGTCTGAGCTGGGGTTGTCCTTGTAGATTTCTGGGAGTTTCCCTTGCACTAGGTTTCTGCCTGACCCCAAAATCCCCCCATAACCTCTTTTAGTACCCTCCCCCTTCATCCACTCCCAGACCATATCCCTCCTGTTCCTATCCCCATCTGCCCCCAGGAGATCTCTTCTATTTCCCCTTCCTAGGGAAATCCTTAGGTCCCCGCTCCCCCTCACCCCCTGCTTTGGGCCCTCCTTGTTACCTATCCTCTCTGGGTCTATGGATTGTAGCCTGGTTATTCTTTACAGCTAATAAATCCATTTATGAGTGAGTACATACCATGTTTGTCTTTCTGGGTTTGGGTTACCTCGCTCAGGATGATTTTTCTTTTTGTGCCATTCATTTGTCTTCAGATATCCTCATGCCATTATTTTCAACAGCTGAGTATTCCTCCCGTGTACAATTGTACCACGTTTCTTTATCCGTTCTTCAGTTGAGGGGTATCTAGATTGTTTCCAGGTTCTGGTTATTATGAATTACATACTGTGAACATAGTTGAATAAGTGACCTTGTGGTATGAGTGTGCATCCTTTGGGTATATGCCCACGAGTGAATGGTATTGCTGGGTCTTGAGGTAGATTGATTCCCAATTTTTTGAGAAACCA
>LOJH01004626.1:7683-19235 GCA_001685095.1 Ellobius talpinus | reverse complement strand
CCTCTGGAAGAGCAGTTAGTGCTCTTAACCTCTGAGCCATCTCTCCAGCCCCATCTGAGTGGTTTCAAATTAAAATATATTCAAAACAAAATTTATCACTACAGGTAAAATGATGAAAGTTTGTACAGATATACTGACATGTCTTTATTAGCAGACAGTTTCTTTAAATCTTTTTTGAATATTTCAAATGTTTTAATTAATTTGTGTGTGTGTGTGTGTTTATATCACATGTATCTAGGTGACATAGGAGGCCATAGAGGGCATCAGAGTTACAGATGGCTGTGAGCAACCCAGCATGGGTGCAGGAAACTGAACTCAGATCCTCTGGAAAGACAGGAAGTGCTCTTACCACTGAACCATCTCTCTAGCACCTATACATCTGTATTTATATAGCTTCAGTTTTATATTTACTTCTCTTATTAAAAATTAAAAACGGGGTTAGGATTGTAAAATACTTACCTAGAACATATGGAGGCCCTTTGAAGCCTCAAGTTCAGTTTCTAGCACCATCCACAAAACTAAAAGAAAGTTACTAATCAAAGAAATTATTTAGTTAGTGCAGCTGAAAGTCATTTATTGGAGAGAATTTACATGTTCACAACTATTAGTATTTTTAGCTGAAAATTTTCAAATATTAAAATTATTTATTTTGTATGTATTGAGTTGACTGCATCCCTTAACTTTTGAAAAAATTGCTACTATATATATATATCAACAGATAACTTACAAAATACAAAGTAGTCAATTAATGTTTAACAAAGACAATTGTGACCTTGGTATTAACATCACAAGGAATTTCCATGAGATTTCTTCCCAAGACACTTTATAGCAACATTTCAAAGCTGTTTGATGAACTCCTTTGAAGGAGAAACTATGTTGCTGTGCATTCTGTTTGTATTTGTTTTGTTATGTTCCAGACTCACTCTGTACAACCAGACACTAAGGAATTTTGCTGTCTTGGCATGAGCAGCTGCCATTATGTTCTTTTAAATAATTAGGTCCAAAGCCAGCAAGGAAACTGAGATTTTTCTATTCTTTATTTTGTATGCAGACTGGAGAAGACTTCCCCGAGAGATGATGCCAAGGAAAAAAGGCAAAAAAGGTACACCGACTAAGTGTAGTCCAGGGTGGGAAGGGTTATTGCTTAAACTCAGCACTGTAAGATCTTTTTCCTGAAGTATGCCTGACATTGCATGATTTCAGCAGAGCTTGGTTGCTGTTGATGTTTTGGACCTTCTGTTTTCTTGAATTAATTTCATTGACAGTTGTTGGCTTTTGCAGGGAGGAGCATCAGTTTTCTTTAAGGATGTGGCCACTGGTAGGCGACAGATGAATCAGTGCATTACTGAAGAAAAAGAAGACATGAAGTCAGAAAGGAGAATGCGAGTGGATCTGGGAGGAGTTAGTAGGAGGGGAAGATGAATAGGAACAAAAATACTCTGTATCTATGTATGAAATTCCCAAAGGGTTAGTGAACTATTTATCAGTACAAAGAAAGGCATAACTGAACTAGGAAAAATTGAGGAGGTGATAAAAGAGAATTTTATGTTAAAGAGGTACCAAAGTGACCGGGTGGTGGTGGTTCACGCCTTTAATCTACAAAGCGAAATTCAGGATAGCCAGGATTGTTATACAGAGAAACCCTGTCTCGAAAAACCAAAAAAAGAAAGAAAAAAAAGATACCCAAGTGTATATTTTATGTTTGTTCTTTAGTAATTCCAGTCAATAAATTATAGAATGTCTGCTATTGCCAGACAGTGTGCCATGGCGAACAGAGCCCATGATGTAGGTGGACCTGCCCTTGCCTCTTGGTACTTGCAGTTCGATGGAGGTAAAACATGAAAGGGACAAACGTCTCAGTCAGTAATAAAGTGCTTGCTGCTTATGCATGGGATCTGAGTTCAGATCTCCATCACACACCAAAAGTTCGGCACTGCTACAGACAGTAAAGCCCTCATGAGCTCCAGGATCAGTGAGACACTGTCTACAAAATAAGGTGGCACACTGTTGAGGAAGATACCCAGTGATTGTTGGCCTCCAAGTGAGCACCCATGGGCATGCACACTCACACACAGACAACACAAGACAACACATGAAACAAAACCACATGTCCTTTTGGGAAGGCTTTGAGGAAGTGCATTTGGAGTGGCCCCTGAAGGATGGTTGGGCGCTTACTGGGGTGTGGAGTGGCGGGGATTTGGAGGAAGACAGGCTTATGGAGGTGAAATCACAAGTTTGGTTCAGATGTGTTGTTATTTGTTGTTGCTTTGTGATACACCTACAGTGTTGACTGTGCTGATGGGGTGGTGCAGACTGTGAAGCAAGACTGTGCTCATCATCAGCACAGGAAGGATGAGAGATCAGGAGAACCAATAAAATAGCCAAAGGGGAAAGTAGATCATTGAGAGAGAGCAGGGCACAGTCTGAAGATGAAGGAATTATAGAACTTAAAGGAATAGTGGAGGAGGTTGATTGAGCAGGAAGTGCTCTTAATCATGGAGTTTTTCTCAGGCCCATAGTTCCTAATTTCCTTACTATCAAGAAGTCTCAGATTCTATACCACTCTTCTTTCCTTATTTTGGTTTTAATACTTACTTCATGAACACACACTCACATTCAGGGGAGAAGTACCAAGTCAGCAATATCACACAAAGACTATTTTTAATCCCCATTGACGTGAAAATTTTCCATAATTAACATTTTTTTACATATGCACATACTTGAACTTGTTTCTTACAATATCTGTTAGAAGCGGGTTGGTTCTTCACCAAGCCTCTGCCACCCTCCAGCCCTCTGTCACTGTCTGCTTTCATGTAGATGGATGGAGGCCATCACAAAACGGGGGATAAAGCACAGCTACACTGCATACACTGCATAACCTGGTGGGGAAAAGTTAATTCTCAATTTCCTTTCCACCAATGGAAATCCTTGCCAACAGAATCTGTCACTAGACTAATGTATAAAGCTCCAATGATTTGCAAAATAGGTGTGTTCTCAGATCTCTGCTACAGATGGTGGTCCATTGGGACATGACCAGTATCATTTGTGCACTTGTTTAATCACAGAAACACTGCATTTAGCTAATGAAGAACAAGAGTGTAAAAGATAGTAGTACCATGTAAAAATATTTTCCCTTCAAGTTAAATAGACAAGCACTTTAAATAAAATAGAAACACTTCCACTTGAAATACATATGGACACACTCAAGGCACACTTCAAATACGTGCTCTTCGTTGTACAACCTTTCTGTTAAAATGGGCAGGAGGAAGATCCACTCGTCCCCTGTTAGCAGTATAGCTGCCTGGCCCATTTCTCTCTTCGTTCTGCATAGGAAGTCTCTTTTTTAAAAAAAAAAACTGCATTAATTCAAGAACACTAAGGTCAGTGGCTCCTCATTTGGTTTAACATGATAGACTTTAAGTCCAGCAGCTGAGCCGTCCAGGCAGTCTAAAAGTCCTTCTCTGTGTTAAATGCTTGTCTCTAACACAATGAAGCCTTTCTGAGCCCTATTTCTACTACCTGGGATTGTTGTTGTTGTTGTTGTATTTAGTTTGATTTTGGCAAAGAACTGTGATCATTCCTCCCCATCATGAAAAATCTTATAGCTTATAAAAATTCCTAATTGGCAGAATCTTCATATGAACTAATCCTCTATTCCCTACTGTTTTAGAATAATCCAAAAGTGGATTTGCTTAGAGTAAAACAAATTATGGTTCATAAGGCTGCTGAAACATGCCATTTCGTGTATATGAAGTGACAAGCAAAGCATTTTAGTCTTCCCTGTGAAGACAGTTCTCATGGCCTTTGAGTGCAAGCTCTTTCCTATCCCTGCACCGTTAGCTGGTGCAGCCTTACCCTGCACTTCTGTTTGCTTCACACCTGCTGAGATGCACGCTGCTGATGAATGACAGGAAACCCTTGCAGGGCCTCCACTTGTTATCCTCGGGCATCAGTCTATGGTCACCCTGCAGCAGATTCTGTCTCTAGTGATAATTCTAAAACTAACGTTTCAGTACTTAGTTAAAATATACCTGGTTGTAGTTGTTAAAAATACCATGTGAAGTGATTGTTATTTGTTTTGAGCTTGGTAAGGTGTGGTGATCTTGTGGGAGGAGCTTAATTTACATCGGGAAGGATATGGCTGTCTGGTCTGAGGAGAGCTTGGGGACTCGGTTCCTGTGGAAGATCTGTTAACTGCTGCTTGTTTCCTTCCAGGGGATCCAAAATCCAAAATGGCCAAAGCTGCAGACAGAGGTCCTTCACTCACTAACTCTGCAGATGTGTTGAAAAAAATTGAGGTAAGGTTATAGTTACAAATATGGGCTGGAAAAAACACGAAAGGCCATACTTCCTTTACCTGTCAGCCTTATCTTTTTAATAATGTGGAGCTGGCAGAAGGGAGCTCCGTGCTAAGTTAGGTGTGGAGGAAAGAGCTCCCCTGGGGTTGAGCAAACGTGGACCCTTGCCTGCACATCTCTCCTAAGCTGCCTTTTCTTCTTCCTTGTTAAGCACCACTCCCAATGCCAGGCTTTCTTTTTACTGTGTCATCAACGCCCCAGTCTTGTATTAGACTGGGCTCTGGGGGAGCACAGAGAAGCATGAACTGCTGGCATGATTAGATATAATTTTTTAGAAAGACCTTGCTTTCCTTTGGTTCATGTACATGTTCTCTGCCCCCTGCCCCAAGGGTTTTGCAGTATAAATAGAAGATTCTATGGCGAGGAAGCTAGTACTCTATGGAACTTATTTTTCTAGCATTAAGCAAAATAAATAAAGTTTAGGTAAGTTCCTTAAAAATGTGTTCTCTCATCCCTGTCCGTATGTTTATTTTCTCTGTTGTGAACTCTAAAACTATGCATTTCTTACATAGCCTTTCAGAAATATTTTACTCATAAAAAATACAGAACTTTCCCCACGTAAAGTTTTTTAATCTTTAAAACTTACTTTATTATTTTATGTGTATGAGTGTTTTGCCTGCATGTATATATGTGCATCACGTGAGTGCCTGGTGCCCATGGAGGTCAGAAGCAGGGTTCAGATCCCCTGGGCCTCTGCAAGAGCAACAGGGCTGAGCCAGGAACCCAGCCTGAATTCCCCCTTCTAATAACAGATAGTATCTCACATTTCTGCATTTTTATTTTATTTCTTAATAAAATGCCATAAACACGGTTCCATATCCAACTGTACAGAGCTCCCTCGTTCTCTCATTGGTGGCAGCAAACGTTAGAGTGAACCACAGTTGTTTAATAACTTCAGCAGTCCTCACTGACGAATACTGTGGCTTTATAGCAAGTATGTCATTTCACATTGTAATGGTAAAAATAAAACGGCATCGTTCCCTGAGGGGCGGCAGTGGGCAGCAGGCCATGAGGTGCAGCAGGTCCTAGGCAGGGAGCCCTGCAGCCGTTAAGAGACCTCTGCAGGTCAGCCGGTCCCACGAGGAGCCTCAGCGGATGAGAGACATAGATGGATAGGCACGCCATGCAGAGAAAGTGGATATTTATTTACTGGGTTATGGAATGGGAGAGGGATGGAGAGAAAAGAAGCTACCTCTTCGGGAGAGAGACAGAAAGGAAGGAGCTCAGGCTGGAAGTAGAAGGAAGATCCATTTGTCTCAGCTCTCAGCACAGAGGAGGGAGTGGGCGGGGCTTGTCTCTTAAAGGGACAGGACAGACCATTACACAACTGAGTAGAGTAGTTTTTGGAAGTAGAACTGTTGGGCAATCATTTTATGTCTCATATAAAAGAGTTGGTGATTGCCACATTGATCTCCCTGAGGGTTCCACCATGAAACCCTTGTGCTTGTGTGCACTGATGTTGATAATACAGCAAGACTGACAGAGAACATGTACATGCCTAGCCATTTGATGAGCGCTTTTTGTGCACTCTGTCCTTAGGAGCATGTGTGTAGCAGACAGGTAGGTTGTTTCATTCCTTACTTACAGAGGAAAGTCCATGGTTCAAAGTGTGTTGTTTTGCTGACCTCTTTGGCACATACATTTGATGGTAGCTCCTAGTTTTACTATTTTGTTTTTGTACAGTACTTGAGCTAGATGACAATATGTCTAAAATGTAAAATCTGGAAGATCAATGAAGGAATAGCAATGACTGTCAGGTTTAACTAGGTGGAATAATCGGTGGGATTTATGGACCACAAACCCTGCCTGCTGGTAAAGTTTTGAGTTCTAGAAGATGCACATAAAGTGCACATAAAGCAGACTTTGGCTGTACTTTCTCCGGAGGACACTGTCTGTGGCACACAAGGGAGTCTCCCTGTGTAGATAGTGTCTAAGCTAGACCTGTTCTGGGACTGCATCTTAACTGTTTCTGAGAGGTTTATGCTATATCGGTCCTTTTCTCCTTAAACCTATAGAGTAAGTTTAAGTAGTTCAATCTCATGGAACAGAAAACGGAGGCTCACAGCTCGTTGAAAAGAATGAAGTAATGATTCAGAGTCTTTGTCCTTGGGGCCATTGTAAAAGTCTTTTGCCTACCTCTCCTGTGGCAGTTGCCTGCCTTGGGTGTGTGTGGTAAAGATAATGATGAGACTGTTTGCTTGACCTGTTGGATTTGGCAGCCATAGAAATAACAGATCTCTGGTCCTCACAGCACATTGAATGAATGCTGTACTTTCAAATGAATAGGTTTGTGGTTCGTTTTTGTAAAACAGTTTTGTTTCTAATTATGAAATAATTAGTGACTTTTCAGATAACAGAATATACTTTTTACAGAGCAAAATAAATATAGCATTTCCCCTCCAATATAATTGAATTTAGTGGTAGGCCTTCTTACTTATGATCTGGTTAAAACAGAAAAGACACAATACCATTTATTAACTAATATTAATGTAGCATCCTGTGTGTGTGTTTCAGATGTTTCAGAAGTTTGAAAATTTTGTTTGCTTGGGATTTCACAACATTGTTGTAGTAACTGCCAAGGCCACACAAGGTTTGTTATCAGGGTAGATCGCCCTGTGAGTGTGCCGGTCTTGGTTTTAGTTTGTTCTGCCTGCATGAGGTGTATCGTAGCTTGAAATGTATTTAGAAATGGAATATTATGAGCTTGAGAGACAGCTCGGTAGTTAAAGCTCTCACAGTGGACTGGAGCTCTGAGCCCCAGCATGCACATAAAGCCAGGGGGCCTGCAGTTACCTGTCAGCCCAGTGCTAGGGCGACAGAGAGAAGGGATCCCTAAGGCAAGCAGTAGGCTGGCAAAACTAGCCAGAACCTGTTTTAATAATTAAATGGAGAGTGACTGAGGAAGATTTCCAGTCTCCACATGCAAGTCCACACACATGAACACATTCTGTCCCTTGTGTAAAGTGAGGGTCATCCAACTTAGGAAACTGACAGTGACGCATGCATGCATTCACACTCTCACACACACACAAACACAGTCACTCAAAATTTACTTATTTAAACTGGGTCTGTTTAAAGTCATCTTTTCTTCCTTTGCCTTTGAACTTCTTCCTTTCAAGTTGGAATTAAAAGAATTTTTAAATATTCAGGGAGTTAAAGAAGAGCTAAGTTGTAGATCCTCTGGATGTAAAATATATCTTCTGTTCATGAATAATAGGCAAAGTCGATTAATTTACTAATTACTCTTCTAATTACTATGTTAAGACAAACCTGAAATTAACTCATGTGAAGCCTTAATTATGAATATGCAAAATGATTATTGTGCCCATCTCACAGAAAACCTTACGTAAAGTGAGGGTCATCCAACTTAGGGAACTGACAGTGACAATCATAAAAATGGGTCACCTTTGTCAATTAAAAAAATAATTGGGGGGCTGGAGAGATGGCTGAGCAGTTAAGCGCATTGCCTGCTCTTCCAAAGGTCCTGAGTTCAATTCCCGGCAACCACATGGTAATAAATAAATAAATATTTTTTAAAAAAATGGTAATAATAAGGCATTTGTAAAATTAAAATGGTGAGCTGGTGGCATGGTGGTTTTTCAAGTAGAAAACAAGAACCATCCAGCAGTCATGGCTTCCCAACTCTGTCTTTTCCTTATTTCTAGACTTGCTCATAACTGCTGGTGTGGTCAGTGATGTGTGTTTTAATCCCTATTTCTCAACCTTCCAGATGTATCATGAAGCAGAAATTCTTGGGAATGGGAAGTAATGAAAGACAAAGGAGATGGGAAGGGGATAAACTAAATATTATCCCACATTTTCAGAGGAATAAGGATAGGAATCATGAAAAGAAGGCATTGTGGATTAGAATTCTAACCCCAGGTTTAATTAACAGGACTGAAGAACAGGCAGTGCACTGACTCCGTTTCTGAGGTGGGAGACTGGCGGGCATGTTAATTTAGGAGTGACAAAATGATCCATAAGTCTTCTCTTTGGGCTGGGTGTGTAGATCAAAGAATAATTGTCTCCGTGGGAATTAATGAATCTCGCTTTATCAGGAACTAGAAAAGAGAGGCGATGGCGAAAAATCGGATGAGGAAAACGAAGACAAAGAAGGGAGCAAAGAGAAAGATAAAGATGGTGACGACGAAGACGGCGACGACGCAGAGCAGGAGGAGTACGATGAAGAGGAGCAAGAGGAGGTAAAATCTGCTGATAAGACGGCTGCTAACTGCTTCAGAGTTATCTATGGCAAATACATCAGTCGGCAAACAAAACCTCCCCCGTAAGCCTAGCAAACTCCTGAATGAGGCGGAAGGGGTGTGAGGAGTGGGCCTACGTGGTAAGGCTTTGTTAGAAAACAAAAACCCAAGTTTACAGATCCAGAAATTCATTTTTTTTTTCTAGAAAGGGTTTCTCTGTAGCTTTGGAGCCTGTCCTAGAACTCTCTCTGTCAACCAGGCTGGCCTCGAACTCAGGAAGATCCGCCAGCCTCTGCCTCCTAAGTGATGGGATTAAACACGTGCACCACCATGGCCAAGCTGCATATAATGGTTTTTACTCTGAGAAGTATGCTTGATTTTTGCTTGGTCATGAGACTATGAGAAGAGATGACCATTCCTTCATGGAAATTATTCTACAGAGGAAACAAACAGAAAGGTAATTATTACTGAAACTACCTGGCGCGAGTGAGAAGGAAACACGTAACATACAACAAACCCGCTTAGGAGTTTATTAAAGGAAGATGGTGCGTCCAGCTTTTAAAAACTGCCTAGCACATGCGCACAGGGAGTAGACATGGCACGTCATACCCAGATGACGGGCTCACGCATGCGCACAAGGGCTTAGCTGAGTCATACGTGTATGATGTAATCCGTGCACGCGTTCAAGGGTTTAGCTGAGTCATGATGTAACCCATGGCTCACGCGGGCCCTTTAACATCCCAGGGGCCATTAGGTACTTCTGCCTGAGGGCTTCTCTGCACGTGCATGGCCCCTAGAACCTGGAAGTATCAGCCTTATGTGGCTGAAATCATTACAGTTAAAACAATAATTCTGTGGTGTAGAACAGGAGGCTGTAAGGGCACAAACCAGGCACACGTTCCTAATTTCAGTACGTGGGAGGTGGAGTCAGGAGGATCAGGAGTTCAAGGTTATCTTCAGCCAGCCTGACCTTGTCAGACAACAAGATAACCTGTAAGACCTTGAGAGCTCTAGGGAGGAAACTTGCAGGGAAGGCCTGCAGGTTGGTGCTGAAAGTGGTGTTTCTGCCACTGACCACGTAAGTCAGCCGGACTTGAGAAAGAACCACAGTAGGGTTCAATGGGGTCCTGAATGCCAGGCTGAGAAATCTGACTTTATCTTTCCATGTTATGGTAAGCCACTGAAGGATTCTTAATGCGCAATGTTAACTATATTGCATTTTAGAGAAGTCACTTGCTTACATTGGATCATATTTGAAAATTCCTTGCAACTAGTAGTTCAAAGCCACTGGTAAGTTTACTCCTTAAAGATGGCTCAGTGAGTAAAGGGGCTTGCTACCAAGCCTGCTGAGCTTAATCCCCAGAGCTCACATGGGGGAGAGAATGGACTCAGAAGCTGCCCTTTGACCTCCACATGCACACCAGGACATACATGCACACCCCTCCCCCCACAGTAAATAAATAACTGTTAATATGAAAATACACGGTAATATACGGAG
Source organism: Ellobius talpinus (assembly GCA_001685095.1). NCBI lineage: Eukaryota > Metazoa > Chordata > Mammalia > Rodentia > Cricetidae > Ellobius > Ellobius talpinus. Next base: position 9,177 of record LOJH01004626.1, on the reverse strand, counting down.
CCATTTCTTGATGTCACAACAGGAATATTGGAGAGGTATTAAGTTTGGATGACAGATGCCAGTATTCTAGACAAAGCTGACTTTATAATGCTCTTTTAGTGTGTGTGTGTGCACACGTGCGCAGGGGTGCCTGTACTTGTGTGTGTGTGTGTGTGTGTGTGTGTGTGTGTGTTGAGAGAAGACCTAATCTATTGGCAGCTTGTTTGGAACTCACTTTACAACACAGGATGGCTTCAGATTTGTAGCAGTCCTCCTGCATCGCAGCCTCACAGGTATTGGAATATAAAATCAGAGCCACTATGCCCAGCTCAGAAATGCTATTTTGATAAAATCAACTTCCATTGAGTCTAGACCACGTGTGTTAAAATTAAGTTTTAGTTGTAACAATTACAAGTTCATCGGCTTGGGTGGTAGAGCGAACCTTTAATCTGGCACTCAGTTCAAGGCCAGCCTGGTCTACATAGGGCGTTTCCAGACCAGCTAGGGCGATAATGTAGTTAACAAAGTTTATATATATGTATTTCGTAGAAAAGCAAAACTACAGAGAAATGAGGCCGAGTGAGGGCTAGAAAGGGACCTCCCTTAGGTCTTGTCTTTAAAGTTCTCTTTGTTCTTTTTAATCAATTAATTAATTGAAATTTTATGGTAATTAACTTACTCATTGAATTGAGACTTGATAAACGTTATTTTGGCGAGTAAAGTGCAGTACATCATCCGGTAACACATGTTAAAGAAGATGCTTCTTTCTCTTCTGGTATTTTGAATATTTAGTTTATGAATAAACCTGGAATCAGGGGAAAGCCAAGAGCCAATCAGGCCACTGGTCTCAGCAGGCTCCCCAAACATGCCTGCATCAAGATTGCCGACATTTCAGTGTGAGCATTTGACTCCCCAAACGTACTTGGGAAAAGTACCCACGTCTAAAAGACAAGTGCTACTTGCCTGTTTGGGATACCAGGGTTTCTCCTCCTTGCTCTGTGAATGAGTTCGTTGCTTCTATTTATTTCCCTACACACAGAACCAAGGCCCTGTTTATTAGGTAGCTTCATTTGAATGTTCTGCTTGTCACCCTCCCTAGTGTGAAGGCCCCAAATGTCAGCTTGGTTTCTGGACGGTTGTGGAATTCTTGGCATCCGAGAAGCTAGGCCAACTTTAGGACGCCACAGAGGGTTTGTGTTGGAAGCATAAATGTGCAGGATTTAGGGAAGACAAAGTATTACAAAATGTGCAGAGATGCATAGACATTGCAGATGTTTGCAAAGAAAACCTGGAAGATAAAGCTGGTATTCAGAAAGCTTTCTTTTGAGAATTGTCATCTGTTTCCACTGTAAATAGCAAAGACGTAGAGATTGGGGGAATGAGGTCGGGGTGAGACAGGGTCTTTGCGTGCGTGCGTTGTGCGTGCGTGCGTTGTGCGTGCGTGCGTTGTGCGTGGGTGTGTTGTGCGTGTGTGTGTGTGTGTGTGTGTGTGTGTGTGTGTGTGTGTGTGTGTGT
>LOJH01004625.1:24828-37013 GCA_001685095.1 Ellobius talpinus | reverse complement strand
TTCCTTTTCTTTCCTTTTCTTTCCTATGGGTTAGAACCCAGAGTCTTACCCTGTTTTTAGAAGATGGTTGTGTATCCTGTAGGAACCAGTGTTTCCAAGTCTTCCTTCCTCTGATCATGTACTGGCCTTTGGGGGAGCTTTTCCCTTATCTTTTAGAAAAGTCATTTAATTGCCTCTGATCTCATTTACTTTCTCGGATTTGATCATCTCAGTTTATTTTGCCATGCTTCACTCCTTTCAGAACACTGGGAACCCCGCCCACCCACTTCCTATCAGGAAGCCTTTTTTTTTCCTGGAGCTCCGCCTAGCCTTCACCTTAGCTGGATCGACTGGCCAGGAGTCACTCACTTCCTTTCCATATTCTACCCTGGGGATCCGTGCAAGGGCTGGGAAGGAAGGGGTGTGGTAATGAGCTAGGGTCTCCACCTAAAGTATTACCAAATAGGAAAGAGTCTACCAGCACAGAAACCAGCCTGATTTCATCCATGTGGGTTTGTCCTGTGTGATTTCGTGTGGGAAAGGATTTCCACTAATGGGTAAAATGTCTGAGTTAGAATTTGGACACAGAGAAGTCAGCCTGAAGAGTCACCATTGAGGATCTGATCGAACAGTCAGTGTCAACCTGGTCTGAGCTTTACCATCACCCACCCACTCAGTCCTTCAACACTTGGGAGCTATAGATGGAGGGAAACCTGCAGTTTCCACAGCTTATTCATGAAGCAAACAGGCAGCGAGCAGGTTGACTCCCCAAAAAAGTAACATCAATTATGTTGAACAACCTGAAGCACCATGTGAGAAAATGAATATGCACAAAGATTTGACAGCTCTATAATTTTATTTTGAAACAAGTTCTCACCATATAGTTTATACCAGCCTTAAAGTAAAAAATCCTCCTGCTTCAGCCTACTGAATGTTGACATTATAGGTATGTGCCACCATACCTGGCTTGTATACCACCTTAACCAGATAAGGAGTGGGGATATAGGCTCTTATAGGAGACACAATAATTTTTATGAAAGGTGATAAGGTCCTAAGAATGGATGGGTCATACAATATAGCAGGTATGCACAAGTTATTTCTAGTCCCCCATCTTTTGTTTTTGAAACAGGAATTTATGTAGCTCATGCTTCCTGCTGAGTGAAGGTGATCTTGGATTTCTGACTTTTCTGCCTCTACCTCCTGAGTGCTGAGTGCTGAGTGCTGGAATACAAGCATGTATCGTCAAGCCCTTTTTGGTGCTGGGGATTGAACCCAGAGCCTTGAGTATTCAAGGCAGGTACTCTAATACCTAAACCACATCCCCAGCCCTTAGTATCCCATCTTGTGATGACTGGAGGCCTCCCTGTTGGTGGAACTCTCAGGATAGGATCTGTGACAATTGAGTCCCGTTTGGAAAAGCTGTCACCATGCCGATGGTGAGTTCAGAGATAGTCTCGCCCTGCCCTTGCTGTTTTCCATGTCAATTAGGCTCAAAATAACTGCTCTTCTAAAGTGGTGTCTTTGCGTTAGAGCCATGAGAGCCTTCATGGCTGCTCTTTGGGGTAGAACGGTCTAGTCTTCAACACAAGCTTGTGGAATTTTCTCCAAACTCTCTCTCCCTTTAAAGTGAAGCAAAAGCCAGACATGGAATGGCAATACACCTGGTGGATCCTCTATAAAGGCCCAGAGTCTACCCTGGTTCCCTTTTCTTCTGGCCCTTGATGAAGACTGAGAACTCTTTCCATTTTGGTCCTGATCCAAGCCATGCTCAAGATGAAGATGCCCAGTGAGGAGGAGCAACCTCTTGCCCAAGGCCCACAGGGATTGTTGGCTGTGTTCCCAGAGGTCTAGAGCTTTCCCATGGGGAAGGCAGAATTTGGGCCCCCAGCCAGGAGAGGACAGGCTTCCTCTTGCTTTTCTGTCTGTCATTCCTAATCCTCAGCCAGAAATCTTACCCTCTTGCTGCCCCACCCACTAATTCTGTTCCTTCTTATCATTCAGTATTTAGTGCGAGCATTCTCTGCTTTGTACAGTGTCATTCAAGCGCTCACAGCAGCTTAACTCTTTCCTGCTCTCACAGCCCTTTGACATCTACATTAGAGTGGGTCTCGTGTTCTACTGTGTGTAGCCTGCTTCATTTCCAGGAGATCCCAGGCAACTCTTGCTCCTGTATCCCAAGGGCTCTACAGAGCAGCTCCTGTACCTACCATGGTGTCAGTGCACACTAATCATTTTTTAAAACAAAGGCATGTATGCAGCTAGAGAGAAATGTTTATGTTCTAAGCCAATGTACCTCAAATACTGGACACCGCATCACCCAGGAATGGTGCTCAAACACTTAAGGATTTGATTCTGTGGATTCTGGCTGGGGCAGATGTATACCATGTCTGTATGGTAGTTTCCTATCTGCTGTGGCTGTAGGTACCCAACTAATGGTACCCAAGTTGTCTGCAATCAAGCCGTTAGTACCTAACGAGTTGGCTTGTGTCTAGAAGGCACATCCTGAATATCACTTAGGTAAATGAATAGAACTTCATCCCTGGGCTCATGCTTATGGATTTCAATGCAGCACTAAAGAGGTCAATGTGTGATTGGTCCTGATGTCCAAGAACTGCAGATTCACCCTGTGGACCACTCAGACATCTCAGCATGGTTCATACCTTTGTGAAAATGGGGTGTGTTGATGGTTGAAAGGTTCAGTGAGAACGTGGCTGTGTGAGCTGGGAAACTGCCCTGGACAAGGACATCTTCACCTGTGAGGACATTGTAGATACGTCGCTGTGTCTCCCTCTCTCAGGGATGCTTTGGCTCTGTGTCATCTTAGATACCTCATGAAGATGAGTTGCCTCTCCTCTCTCCAGAGGTCATACTGCCTATCCATCTGAATTAGATCCCTTGCAGCTGCTCAGGCCTTACCCTTTCCTTCATCTGCTGTCTTGTGCCAGATGTGTGGTCCTCAGAAAGTGTTCAAAGTTACTTCACAGAATAGTCAGTCAAATTGTGTAAGAGACTGGGAAGGCTGGGAAGGAAACAGTGTGGATCATTTCATAGCTTAACTCTAGTGTGCCCTGGAAGCCATGTTGGAGGGCTGTTCAGAGGTGAGGCTTTGAAAGAGGATTGGATCCTGAGGGCTCTGACCTTGTGAGTGCTTAATCTGCATGGCTTCAAAACATAGGGGCTGTTGGGAGGCAGAGGAAACCTGAGGGGGTATAACCTTGTCTGAGGAAGTGTCCTTGGGGGCATGTCTTTGAAGAGGATTTTTGTTCTCTGCTTCCTGGCTTCTGTGAGGTGAGCAACTTTCCTCCTCCATATGTTTCCTGCTGTGATATTCTCCTGCTTCACCTCAGGAGGTTGGTCCTGGTTGCGAAGCTAGAAATTGGTCCCTTTGATGCTTGTGCTACTTAACATCACTATGCTAATTAGCCTCGGCCCTGCTTGCTAGGACTGCCATCTTTGCAACACTCAACTCAGAGGTCCCTCACTTTCCTTGTTTATCTCCCTACTATTTACCTGTAGCTCTTCTCCAGCTCCTAGAGAGCAGGCTGACCTCCAGATAATCACTTCACTTTCCATCTGTGGGGTTCATCTTTATTTCTTCACCAGCCTTGACATCCACAGCTTGGCACCATCTGCTGATCTGCTGGCTGCAGCCATCCCTGCACTGCAGTATGTAGCATCTGGCCGAGGCATCTTCAGGGAGCTGTGTCTACAGCATAAAGACAGCAGCCGTACCCATGTTCCTGGTAGGGTCAGCTCCTGACCCAGATTATCTGCTTTCCTCTTGACTTGGTGTGGCTTCTCTCAGTGGAAAAATTTGGGTCCTACCATCAGTAGGAACCACTTTCTCTTTCCATGGGTGTCTATACCAGAAACCCACTGCAGACTTTGGAGAGCATGACTCCACTTGCCTAGGCGTTTGTTTCTTCTTCACCTCACTTCTCTTCCTTTGAAGGCTTTGCCCTCAGGAAACTGTCTCATGAGGACATCAGAAGGGCAAGGACACTGTGCTGGGCTCCAGAGACTCTGGAGTTGAGATAAGAGACAGAGAGGAAGACTCCTTGCCTCCATACTACTGAAGAGTATTCCTGGTTCAGAATAAGAGGCGAGTTCTGTATACAGTAGGGTCCTAGTCTTCCTTTGTCCAGGTGAAATGCTTCAGGAAGGGGATCTAGACACCCAGGCCCTGGGTTGGTCCAGGAGTTAAGTTGCTCCCTAGATCATGCATATTTGTTGATCATCTTATTTGCATAATGTGAACATCCTTGATAAAGAGTCTCATGCTCTGCTCCATTCTTTGGAGATGGACCTAGGAACCTGAATTTGAAATAAAATTCTGAATAATTTTTATCTACATCAAGGCTCAAGGGTCATTGCTTTTGTCAAGCCTGCTATGTCTCCTCTACAAGGAATTAAATATCGCTCTCATTTCCCACACCCACCCCATGACTCACCCTGACTTGGATGGAGCACAACCTTGTCAATCAGCTATGAGTTTTCTTTGAAGCCCCTTAGAAACCTCTCCTTCCCTAAAGGGCCCAGAGTGGGACAAGTATGCTTGGCTCAGGAGCAAACAGAAACTTTGTACTAAATCCCCTGAACAATGACACCAGTCCCTCCCTCTCTCCCTCCCTCTTCTCCTCCCAGGGGCTGTTGGAGAAGTCAGAGCCATCAGAAAACTGATTAATCTACAGAGCAGGCGTCAGGAGACAAAAATGCAGTCTTTTTTTTTAACTTCTAAAACCTGCCTTAGGGACAGCACGGTGAACAGAGATTCCTTTTACCCAGGGGAACTGGTAGCTCCTACTCACGTCAGATCAATTATGATCCCCTAGGAGCACACAGTTGCTTTCTCTGCTTGGTGCTCCCCAGTCCCCTTCTCTGTCACCAGGGTCTCTGTGACTTCCTATCAGGGCTGTAGAGAGATTTGCTGTTGGTATTGGGGGGAAGCTGGTTGCTATTGTTTGAAATAGCATAGGAAAACCTAACTCAAATCCAAGCTCCTCCCTTCCTGAGGTATTTCCTTCAAGTCATCAGATCTTTCGTTCATTCACTCACTGATTCATTCACTCATTCATTCTTTCATTCATGTAGATTTGCAGGTGTATGTACACATGTATGATACACATGTATGTGGAGGCTAGAGGACAACTCAGATGTCATTTCTTGGTGCTGTCCACAGATTTTTTTTTTATTTATTTGGTTTCTGTTTTTTTTTGAGGCAGGGGCTCTCATTGGCTTAGACATTGCCAAGTAGGCTACTCTAGCTGGCTAGCCAGCCCCAAGGATCCACCTGTCTCTGCCTCCCCGACTCTGAGATTACAACTGTAAGTTCTCACGTCTTGCTTTTAAAACATGGGTTCTCAGGCTCAATTGTAGTTCTCATGCTGGTGAGGCAAGTGCTACCTACAGCTCCTCTGTCCATTTCTTTGTGTCCAAAGCGAGAGGGCCCTACTCATCCTCACCTTCCTGGAGGCTTTGGAGGACCACAGATTCTCATTTTGAGAAGGCCATCGCTGTGAACTGTAATGGCAAGGGGGGTAGACCCAAGCAGTATCTCAATGTGGTCTTCAGCAGGGGCTCCACCTGCAGCTGACAGAACACTGGTGCGCCTCCTGCCCCCTGCAAAGATGGCTGAGGGCAGAGTGCCACCATGCCCACAGACATACATCTGCTGACTTCCTCAGAGACTCAGGAATAGCTTCATGATTCCACTGGGGGTAGCTCAAGAACCCAGGCATCATTTCCAAGCAGGTATGGCAGGGGACGATGGCTGGATGTGGATGCTTCATGAGAGAGATGGAGAAGTCCCCTCTCTGGAGCTGGAGCTATGGACTTCGAACTTACCAGTTAAGTTTGTATCAAGATAAACATTGCTTCTCTACTTCTTGACTTTTGGGGCACACCGGAGTTGTGTTTGGAGCTAGGCAGGCTATCCAGGCTCTGGCATCGACTCAGCCTGTTCTCCTTTGGGTCTTCCTCATCAGCCCTACCTGTCTTTGGTCCAAGGTCCACGAGCTGGGAATGACCAAGCTCTTTGGTTAACTGCTTTGAGGTAGCAGGGCTGACCCTGGAATAGAGGATCTTACCCCTCATGCTTGAATTTTTAAGAAACTGTTTGTTCTCTTTGTTGAGAAAAGGCTGGCTGGCAAGAACCAAGGAGCCCTGAGAGACCTTCCTGAACTATTAACCTGAAGATTTCACTGTGCCTGCTCCCTCCGAAGCTCCATGGGCCAGTGTATCCTGTTCACTTTAAAGCTTGTGTCTTTCTGCCACTTAAAGCCTTCCATCAATTTCTCATCAGGCCTGAAACAGAAGCTGAACTCATTCCTCTGGGTGATTCCTACCCTGTGCTCACCTCACACCCATCCAGACCCTTTCTCCCTAACATCAGTCAGACAGGAGCAGCAAGACCTGTTTACTGTTCCCAAGCTTCTGTGTTTCCCCTGCTCTCTGTTTGCAGGGCCAGCTCCTTCTTGCCCTCAGAACTCTCTTGTACCCTTCCTCCAAAAAGGCTTCCCTGTGGCTTCCCTGACACACCAACCAGCTCACCATCCCTGACACACCAGCTCACCATCTCTGACACACCACCTCACCATCCCTGACACACCACCTCACCATCCCTGACACACCACCTCACCATCCCTGACACACCAGCCCACTCTATCACTGAATTCTTAGTCTGTTCTCTGTACAGTGCTCACCATTCTGGAATGTTTCCCTTCTTTTGTTCCCCCTCTCTTCTCCTATAGAGTAGAAAGTAGAAAACAAGTTTCTTCTGCTTCTTCAGTTCCAGCTTGGCGCAGTGCCTAGCCCCAGAAGGGACTGTGCAAGAAGACTTGCTGGGTTGTTGGTTTGTTTTGTTTGAGACAGGTCTAGGCTGGCCTCAGACTCTTGGTGATCCTTTTGCTTAGCCTAGTATTATATGTGTGGCTCCCTTGCTGGCACTAAATAAGCTTCTTTTAGGAATAGGGAGATAGCTCAGCTGGTAAAGTCCTTGCCACACAAGCACAAGGACCTGTCTCTGGTCTCTGGAACCAACACACTTAAAAGTAATGCATGGTGCTCCATGCTTATGGGGAAGAAAGAGAAAGACCTCTGGGACATAACTAGCTGGTCAGCCTAGCTGGGTGAAGAAGCTCCAGAACCATGGGAAATCCTGTCTCAAAACCCAAGGTGGATGGCTTTTGAGGAGTGACATCCAGGGTTGACCTCTGGCTTTCACATTCATATGCTATAGCCACTTCCATACCAATGAGCACACAGACAGACAGACAGACAGACACACCTATACCTACACCTACCTCTTCCTTGTCTCGGGACTACCTCATCCCACGGCCTCGCAGAATGTTTTTCATTTCTCTGGGCTTCATAAAAGTCAGGTGCTGTCACCAGGTAACTTGCCTAGATGATTCTGTCCCAGCTTGCTCCTCTTTGGAGGGAAGCCAGACTTCTCTCAGCCATGTGGCTGGAAGGCTTCTCTGAGACAGGGCACAGATGCTGGGCCATGCCTGCATGGGCCTGGAGGGCACTTCTAGAAAGAAGCCGGCAGAAGGGACTAGCCTTTGAATACTAAGCAGGATCTGAGCTTCCCCTTGAATCGCCAGGCCTGATATTAAGGGGCTGCAGTTGGCAGATAGAGGGAACATTTATCACACCTGAGTTAAATGTAGCTGGGATTTGCAGTGGTATAAAGGGTGCCATGTTAATAGGGCTTCTTTTTCTGAACCACAAATTGGAGGCTCTGATGCATGGTGGGTGCCTACATCTACAACCTAGGGGTCCCAACTGGAGACCAGTGAGAGCGTGGCTGACAGACAGAGGACCTCATGACGGCCTTCACTCTGCTAGGGGCGCTAGGCTGAAAGGCAAGGTGACCCACTGCATTTTTATGGTGACGCAGCATCCAAGCTAGTGTCTGCTAGGACATGTCATACATCCCCACACCCTCTCCGGAGGCCTGAATAGGAGCAGTGGTGATAGATGAGCATTTGAACGTGTTCTAGTAAGTATCTTCTCTCCCTTTCCCTTCATAGAATGATGCCACAGAAAGACGGGATGGCCCTGGGCTTGTGAGCACTCAAGCCCATTCCTGTGAGCCCTCTGGCATTTTTAAAGAAAATAAAAAGCATAAGGACATTACACAGCCCTGAGCCCTCACCTGCCTGATGATGGGATATGGGCAGAGGTTCATCCCATTCTTGCCTCTGGGTTCTCTCTAGCCCAGTTATCAGGTGTCTAACACTGTGACAGAGAGACAGAGACTCTGCTCACATTGTCACAGTCATCTTTCTGTAGTGGATTTCACTTGTATTTTAATGAATAAACCTTGCCTGAGGACCAGAAAAGCAAGACAGCCACACTGGCCAGCCTCACAGACCAGGCAGCAATGACAACACCTTTATCCCAGGAGCCACACTAGCTTGCCATAGAAACCAGGCAGTAGGGGTGCACGCCCTTAATCCCAGAACTACAGAGAACTATAAAACCGGAGGAGACAGCTCTCAGACACAGTCTCATTCTGAGATTCCTAGAGGCAGGGTCGCCATTTCGGACTGAGGTGGAGGTAAGAGCCAGTGGCTGGCTACTTGCCTTTTCAGACCTTCAGGTTGAACCCCAATTTCTCTCTCTGAGTTTTTCTTGTGCTCCAATCTTCAAAGTAGTAGGAGTGCAATGAACTTCATTTTTAGGAGTGAAATCAAAGCCTTGGTGGGGGAGGTAGTTTAGCTGATACAGTGCCCGTCCAACACACATGAGGCCTCATGTTCCTTCCTTCACAAGCCTCACATTAACTGGGCAAGGTGGCACATGCCTGTAGTCTCAGCACTTGGGTAGTGAAGATAGAAGTATCAGAAATTTTAATACATCCTTAGCTATCGAGAAAATTGAAGGGTAGCTTGTGTTATGTGGATCTCTGTCTCAAAAAGAGAAACCAAAAACAAAATGACTAAAGAATTCCAACAAGTGCAGGTGTCTTCCCACAGTGATACACCTGGGCATTAAGTTGCCAGGTAACACTGCCTCCCTTGCTGCCTTCAGTCTCAAGCAGGACTGTCTGCAGGACAGGGTTGACAACAATGTTGGACCAATTCTCCTGTGGGGCAGGATACAGAGTGTCAGGGACAGCACCATCTTCAATGTGGTCAGGCATTGTCATTTCATCCAGCACTTTTAAGAGGCATAGAAATGTGCTTGTTTGGGAGACATGCAGCCCTATGGTAGCCTTGCAATCCAAGCTTCAGTTTATCCAAGTCTACATGTCATTTCTGCAGAGAGCAATACACACATTGTCATATAGCTTTCAAACTTCAGCAGCACAAAGGTTCCCATGTGTCTTTCTCTTCTCCCCTCCCCTCCATGGCCCTTACACAGCTGTCTGGGTTTCTCGAAGAATCTCTGTGGGATGGACAGGTCAGGGAGCTAGGACCCTGGGGTCAGCCTCCAGCACCAGGTGTGCTGGTACCTTTTATGACCTCCCCAGCATTCCTTCTGTCTTCTTGTCCAGGTTTGGGTCACCCCAGCCCTCTCTGAGCCAGCCTTCATTAAGATGCTTTGGCTAGAGCCCCTGAAAACGTGCAGAAGAATATTTATGTCAAACCTGTTAGGTTTTTTTTAATGTCAACAATCCAATGTATTTTTTGGCTTTTTCTTTGCTGCATTAGGAGAAATCAATTTCCTTTATAGACAGCAAGGTGACCTTCCCTGAGATGAAATAAGAACATTTCTTTTTTCTTGCTAGCCATTGTGCTTCTGATAACTAAGCTCTTCTTACCCTAAAGCAAGAAGGAAAATCCTGTCTGTGCACGTGTGCATACATGTGCCCCCATGTGTGTATACATGTTGAAAGAAGCATCGGAATTGCACTCGAATATCTTATGAAAGGAAAGAATAAACACTTGGAATAGAAGTACTAAATGTGCTGCAATTGTGGAAAGGATGAGAAAGACAGGTAATTAATTTTTTAAGTATGTGTATGTACATACATGCATACATGCCACCATGTGATCCAGTTCAGTTTGTCACACTGGGTAGTAAGACTCTTTACCTGTCAAGCCATCTGCTCTTTCCAAGACAGGTAATCTTGGGACCAGGAATTCTACTAAGCCTGACACATGGCTGAAGTAAACAGTACCCAGGGTCTGGGCAATGGGGAAGAGGCAACGAATATGTGCTATAACTTAAGATTCTAGAAAATGGACTGGATCAGGTCACTTACTGTGGACTAAACCTTCAATCGTTAGTTAAGGAGCATGTGCCAAGAGTTGAAAGGACTGAGTGATCCAACCAAGGTCTAGGCAGTTAGGCATGTGTGTTCTGACCAATTCTGTCTGCCTCACAGTAGATGGAATTAGTAAGGAAGCTTGCAAGTTGGAAGAAGCTAATTACAGGTTGTTTTATTAGATAATTCTTTGATCATGAGCTATAATTTGCCCATGGTTTAGCTTAAGTAAAAAGCTGGAAAGGTTTTTGAGTGTGGCCAAATAATGAAACACTTGTTTTTATTTATTTATTTTTTATATATGTGAATGCAGGTTTTGATCCCCAAGACCACAACAAACTCCTCAACCAGCCAACCAACCCATCAGCCAGCCAACCACACAAGGCTGTTTCTCCCTGAGTCTTAAGCATTCCTCAATGGCCCTATGCTAAAGGATCAGTCACCAGAGTGTGGTGCTTCTGGGGTGTGATGGGAGGTGGAGTCTAGTGGAGGGAAGTTATTCACAGGAGTGTGCTCTTGGAGGGGACACAGGGTCCTGGTCCTTTCTGTTTTTCTTTGCTTCCAATCTATCTTGAGGTGAATAGTTGACTCCCATATATACTCCCCACCATGATGTTCTGCCTCATAACAGTCCCCAGAAGAACAGAGACCAGCCATAAACTGAAGTAAGTCTTTCTTCGTGTGTGCGTGCGTGCATGTGTGTGTGTATGTGCATGTTCATATGTATATGGGGACAGGTGTGTGTGCTGATGCCTTCCTCGTGTGTGTGTGCATGTTCATATGTATATAGGGACAGGTATGTATGCTGGCATATTTCTCATGAGTGTGTATGTCTATCTGTGTATGCATGTGCATGTATAGATAGGGACAAGAGTATGTGCTAGGGCATTTCTCTCTCTCTCTCTCTGTGTGTGTGTGTGTGTGTGTGTAGACCAGAGGATGTCAGATGTTTCTGAGGTACTGTTTATTTATTTATTTATTTTTTATTTTATTTTTTTTGAATCAGGATCCCGCTCCTCAAACTTCCCAAGTGGCTTAGGCTAGCTGGCCAGTGAGTACCAGGTATCTGACTATCTCAGTCTTTCAGTAGGAATGTAAACATGCACCACTGACATTTGTTTTGTTTTTTATTTTCCCTGCATTTATGAGATTGAACTCAGGTCTCCTGCTTTCAGGCTTCCTGTACCTCATGACTAAGCTATTTCTTTTCTCTGCCTTTTACCATTAACCATTTCTTTAATTGAGGAAAAATGGTTGAACTGAGCTTGTTAGGATTCTAGGTTCTGACCTTACAAACTCAAGTTGCTCAACAGAGGAAGAAACAGCTAAATGTGGGGGTGCGTGGATGTAGGCAAGGCTGTAGCTCCTTTGAGAAACCTCAAGGTCTGGGTGGCTGGGAAGCAGGAAATGGGCAGAAGGAGGGGAAGAAGGGCATGGATTCAAGTTACTCCAAAGGACGTATGCTATTATAGAGGTCATATCAACCTTCAGGGACACAGGACAAAGAAGACCATAAACATACATTCACCAACCTGTGCTATGAAAGAGGTTATACCAACCTTCAGGGAAACAGGACAAAGAAGGCCATAAACATACATTCACCAAGAGCACATTACTGGGAACTGTGTAAACTGGCTGCAGGAAGTGGGGGCTCTTTTCCAGAGGTTGCAGGTGTTGTTACCTTCTATTATTCTTCGGTTTAGAGTCAATGGAAACTAAAGGCCCATGCAGGCTAGTGATATTTCCCCCTAATTTCCCAACAGTCACAAGAATGTTAGGTCATGTTTAGAGGTTGAAAGTAAATGGCTGTTTGTTGACAGAGGTTTCTGTCCTGCCCAGTCCTGCAGCCATTTAGTCCCAAAGAAACACACAGAGGCCTACATTAATTATTAACTGGTTGGCTTATTATCTCAGGCTTCTTATTAATTAACTCTTACATCTTAACCCATAATTCTTGTCTGTGTTAGCCACGTGGCTTGGTACCTTTTAT
>LOJH01004625.1:10683-24784 GCA_001685095.1 Ellobius talpinus | reverse complement strand
CTCATCTTGCTTCCTCTGTGTCTGGGTGATGACTGCAGACTGAGCCTTTCTCTTTCCAGAATTCTATTTTGGTCACCCCACCTATACTTCCTGCCTGGCTACTGCCCAATCAGTGTTTTATTAAACCAATACAACTGACAAATCTTTACAGGGTACAAGACCGTCGTCCCACAGTAGCTGTTACAGGTCCAAGATCAGTGTGACTCTCAACTCATCCATAACCTTACATTTCTCCACACTTAGGATGTTCTGCCAGCCAAGGTCAAAGAGCATGCAGGGTTCTTCACACAGGTGAGAGGTTCAGCCTTATATTCTCAGTGCTAGATATTCTAAGGCAGGTTATTATCAACCATTACAGAATGCTCCAACTCCTCGCTTGGGCCCACAGACAACTCAAAGCAGAGTGAAGTCTGACGTCTCTACTTTCATTTTATTTCTCTCTCCTTTAGACATTTGACTATCGGCTTTTACAGTGTTCTGTTCAGATCCCCCTAAGACACTGAAACCTGAGTTACCTTGGATTCTAGGATCAATGGTGCTGATTGGAAACCTTTTTGACAAGGACTGAAACTACTCCCAAGCACTAGTGAGCTGACAGGTCACCCCTAAATAGGGGCTGTTATCTATGTTAGCGAGGTTGTCCCCCAAAACTGTCACAAGCTTGTTGGAATCAGATTGCCCTCCCACAGCACTCTAGAGATGGACTTGGGGGTCACATAAGCATATTTTCTCAGTCTGGTGACCCTGGGAGTTCTCAGGAAGGGTTTTTGACTTGATATCCATATGTTCATGAGCTCCTTTAGTTCCCAATGCCTTACAGGGTGGTACCCTTTCTGATAGTCTGTTTTGTGAGTGGGACCAGACAGATAGTATTGTCTACATGTCCACTTAGATGCAAAGTCATTCTGTATCCTCAAAATGTCATAAAAACCTGGTAAAATGGAGTTTCTCAGTCAAGCCATGGCTTGAGAAAACACAATTTTATGCAATATGGAGTAACTTAGGTCAGGATTTCAACAGTTACTACAGTACATGAGAGTACTAAGTCCCAGTACTTGCTCAGTCATATTTAATCAATAAAGTAATTGGGGGGGCTTCAGGACATGTATTCTAGACCCAGTCTTCCTGACTGTCATGACTCAGTTTCCTCATTGGAAAGTAGACTAATAATGATTTTATTGTGCTGTGGGCAAAATAAAGTGAACTGGCATAGAGACAGTTGAACCACGTGGGGCCCTGAAGGAGTACTGTGGGTTTGCTTTTATATTCATGGCTGTCTGATCTTCACATCCCATGCTATTTGTGGGGGAAGGAGGCCTAACGGGATTTGGAACTGGAAGCAGGATGCCACCGTTACTAATTGATTGTGTGGCTCAGCAACTTAACCTCTCCAAGCTTTAGTTTCCCTCCTGAAAATGCAGATGATAATCGCTCCCACTGAATGCTCTTGTGGAGATGAAATGAAATGATGCACACAGAAGCACTTTTAAAATTTCGAATGTTGAAAACCGGTCACTGGATTAATATTCCCTCCCAGACGTCTCATAAAGAGGGCGAGGGATAGCTCTCTCTGTCTCACAGAGGAGCTCAGGGCAAAGGGACTCAGTGGTTTACCACAATTCCCCTGGGTGTCTGGGATCGAGTCTCGCCTGGGATGCTGTCTCTGCTCTCAGCAACTTCATCAAACTGCCGGGTCAAAAGCCCTCTCCTGTTGTGCTGGCTTTGAAGCCACATAAATCAAAGCAAAATCCTCCTCTTGCCAGCTTGCTGGGTTCTAATTGCTTCTTACTTCAGAAATGGGAATAATTAAACCAGGAGCTTGATTTTTATAGACCTCAGGTCGGGCTCAGCATTCTGTATCCTTGGTCAATCTCTCCACCACTTCTTAGCTAATCTTGGAAATAGGAAACCGTCCTGGAGTGGCTCATTTGCATCCACTGTAATTTGTAAGTAAATGGCATTGCTTTTAAGTGCCAAGGAACATCCTGAGTTGAGAGAAGACCATCTTCCAGTCTACAAATAACTGCAAGCCTCCCAGGAAGAGCTCCGCTCCACCCCTCTTCAAATATGACTGTAAAAGGTTTCTCTAGTCAAAGGCAGCTCTACTTGCCTGCAGGGGGAAGTATTTGAGGAAGAATTCTCTTCTGGCAGACAGTAGAGTGGTGGTGCAGGAGAAGCTGGTGAGTTCCACCCAGACCTGGCCTTTAGGAAGTTCACTCACTAGTTTGGAAGGAAGGCAAAGCTATCACGTGTAGCAGAAGACAGACAAGGGTGTTTTAACAAAGCTACAAAGGTCTTCATGACCTGCAGTCTGCACCCGCTTGATATGAGCACACTAGGCCAGAAGCACAGAGGAGCAAGTCTGTTTCTTCTCATTGTGTCAGAAGCTATTGAATAATGATCAATTCACAAGGCTTAACTGTTTCAATGACGGCAAAATGTCACACACACACACACACACACACACACACAAAATCTACCTGTTTCGGTAGCCTGTCCAAGGCAATTGCAAGTTCCTTATCCTAATCTCAATTACTGATATCAATTCTCATACCACACAGCACACGGCGAGTATATGTGTGTGTGGATTATAGGATGGACACAAGTTAAAGCGGCTCCTGCAGAGAGATCAAGAGGTTTCAGTGCGGGCTGTGAAGAAGTCCTATTTATAAGGCAAACAACCAGACCAGTAGGGAGCAAACTGCTGCAGGGACTCCTGGTGGAGCTGCTGGAGACAGGTCTGAGAGCAAAGTGGCAGAATTCTACTGAGAGGTGAGTGGCCAAGCCAAGCCTGGGGCGGAAGATGGATCAGGAGCAAGAGATGGTGTTTTAGATCCAGACAGGTGAGCGGTGGACAGGCAGGCAGCTGAGTAGTCTGCACCTCAGCTGGGGACAGAAGCAGGTTGGTCCTCACACACACACACAAGATGTGATGATATTCTGGTATGGGCCACACTATTACAGTGTTAGGTGTCTATCACTTTATGGGATCTGGTCCAGGGAGTTCAACCCTTTCCTCAGTCTGATGTGTCTGATAAGTTCTTGGACCTCATTTCCTTGATATGATTTTAATACACCCATGTGCCTCTACAGTTTCAGTTCCCCACAATAAACACATAGGGTGGCTTCCTTTCTAGTCTCATGAATTAGTCATTTATTACTCTGTGCTGGATTTATTACTCTCTGCATGTGGCAGATGGTGCGGTTTGTGGATCTACTCACAGGATGTATTTACTTTTCTCCCTCAGAATAGAATCAAAAGCTACTTATAAAATGGGATCTCCTAGGCTAGACACAGACTAGGAGACCACTGTTTTGTCCAATACAGGGCTAACTTAGAGGAGGGTAAAACCTGATTTCAATGTAATTGAAAGATGAGGAGAGATGTGGAGAGAAGATGTAGGCTCTTCACCAGGACATCTCCACTGTTCCTCACTCCATTCTCATCCTACAGTCTGGCTCCTGCTTTCTGCTCACATTCTATATTGCTGGCTGGGTAGGTAGTCAGGTATCAGCAGGCTTGAAGGTCATTGGGATAGAGCCCTCCCTCAACCAGCAGCTTGTCTACTAGGAACTGGAACAATAAGAACTCTGATTACTGGTTAAAGAATGGGCTCTGAGTCATTCCTGTGCCTTGGAGGGAGATATGACATTCTTATCCAAAGATTTTAAGATTACTTCCAGCCAGGAGCTTTCTAGAAAGGAACAAAGACATAACATTGTCAGAGTTAATCCAAATGGGACTGTCAGTCATCCAAGCAGAAAACTGTCTGTTCCAGAGACTTTAAGAAATAGCATAAGGTCTACCCAAACATATAGAATGACCCAATGACCCCTTTGATCACTGTCCACTCTCTTCCATTGATGGTGTCCCAACTGGCCCTGTAATGAACTGTGTTTTCTACACTACAGTCTGGTGTCTCATTTGACCTCTTTTGGCAGAGATCACAGGGGTCCAGGAGACCGGAGGAAGTCAGAAACCCTGTTAAAAATATCATTTGAAGTAGCTAAGTGCTTCCTCTAGGTGTCTTCTAGAGCTCTGCAATCTCTAAAGAGAGCTGACTCATCACATTACCAACCCCAGCCCCAGCACTTAGTTTCTGTGTTCTCTCTACTTCTGCACGTCACTGGATGCTAAGGATAGATGCTTCAATAGAAGGTTGCAATTTGGGATGGATTGAAATATAAGCTCAGTAGCTGTCACACTGTGCGATGGTAGGAAGGCCAGTAAACTCTCTGAATCTCACACTTGTCGTCTGTAAAATGTCAGTGCTCTGCTCTGAAGGTTTGTATCCCCTGCTCCCCAAAATATAAGGGAGTTCGGAGGTTTAAGGAAGTCGTGAGGGTTCTACCTTCCTAAAATAAATGCTGTTTGCAAAAGAGGCCAGAGAAAGACCTCTTGATCCTTTCCGTGGGAGACAGGATGGAGGGGCACTCTCATGCAGTGTTTGTTCTTTCTACCATTACATGGGTCCCAGGGATCAAACACAGGTCTCATCTAAACTTGAGATGCCCTTACCTACTGAGACATGTCAACACCTTGTGAATGCTTTTTTATTCTATCTTGAAAGGGCACATCTGTACTCCCTACTGCAGAAAGGAGTCTGTGTATATACACCATTAACAGCTTAACATATTCTGCTAGTGCTTTTCTTGCTGTCTTTCCTTTGCCTTGACATTTCTCCACATATTTCCCATTTTTTTTCTCTGATAGTATAAAAACCTAGCTGGGCTTTTTTTTGGGGGGGGGAAGGTATATAGGAAAGGAACTAGGTTGGTTTTGTTTGTTTTTAAAAAATAAAGTTATCTTGTACTATCTTAGTTAGGGTTTCTATTATTGTAATGAAACACCATGACCGAAAAGCAAATTGGGGAGGAAAGGCTTTATTTGGCTTACACTTCCATATCATCAAAGGAGGTCGGGACAGGAGCTCAAACAGGGCAGGAACCTGGAAACAGGAGCTGATGCAGAGCCTTGGAGGAGTGCTTCTTACTGACTTGCTCCTCATGGCTTGCTTAGCCTGCTTTCTTATAGAGTCCAGGACCACTGGTCCAAGGATGGCACCACCCACAATGGGCTGGGCCCTCCCCCATTGATCACTAAGAAAATGCCCTACGGGTTTGCCTACAGCCTGATCTTATGGAAGCATTTTCTCAGTTGAGGCTCCCTCCTCTCTAGCTTGTGTCAGGTTGATGTAGAACTAGTCAGTACAACTGACCTCTTGTCAACTCAACCCACAAACACATCCCCATTAAGCCATTCCTTTCTCATTCATCCTTGAGATCTCACATTAAAAACATAAATAACTTTAAATTTAAGCAAAAGTTCAGTCCACTAACCCAGTCTCTTAAAAAATCCAAAATCTCTTTTTTAAAAGTTTGAAATCTCTCAAGTGTGAGCTCCTATAAAAAAATAAAAATTAGGTTAAATAACCTCCTTACTTCAAGAGGGAAGAACCAGGGCACCATCACAAATGGAGCAAAACAAAACCAAATTCCAGCTGCATGAATAACTCAGTGTCCAATATCTAGATCCATTCAAGAACTTTTGGGTTCCTCCAAAGGGCTAGGGTCACTTCTCCAGCTCTGCCCTCTGCAGCACACACAGCTTGTCTTCTAGGTTCTTGCTGGCCCCACTCCACTGCTGCTGTTCTTGGTGGTCATCCATGGCACTGGCATCTCCAAAATGCTGGTGTCTTCTGCTGCAACTGGACTGCACTTAGACCAGAAGCCTCTCCTAGGCTTTCTTTATGGTGCTAAGCCTCAACTTCTCTGCACTGACCTTTCAAACCTGGGCCTTCAGCTGCTACTGAGGCTGTAGATTCACCAATGACCTCTCCTGGCCTCTCACAGTGCCAAGCCTCAGCTGCTCTCCATGACCCCTCATGCCTTCAAAAACCAGTATCACCTGGGTGACTCTTACACTGAAGTTTGACTGCTAGTGTGATGTAGAATGTTGGCTGCCTCTGCAACACAGACTGTGGGTGCTGACTCTCAGGAAACACTTCCCAGGAGAGTTCACCTCAAAGATGCTGGTCACTTCTTAATTATTAATTTCTCAGCTCCAGCTGACCAGCATCAAGTACAGCAAAGGAAAGATTTCACTTTAGTAGTTTTGGTATCTTGTTAATCACAGCTGATTCTTCAGCCCCAGCTAACCAAACCATAGAACTCCTTATTGAAAATAGTAAATGGCCCCAGTAGAGTCCTTAAACTTCCCTCTGAAACGTCAGCAGCCAGGCCTTTGTCATCTGTATTGTCCTCAGTGTCCTTATCTCCAGTACACCTACAAAACAGTTCACCAAGCATTGAACACTCAATGGTTTTATTTCTTAAAGTTCCAAAGTCCTTCCCCAATCCTCCCCAAAACAACATAGTCATGTCTGTCAACAGCAATACCCCATTCCTGGTACCAACTTGGCTTTACTTATGGTTTCTACTGCCAGAAAGAAATACTGTGACAAAATTGCAAGTTGGGGAGGAAAGGGGTTATTTGGCTTAAACTTCTGTGTCACTGTTGAAGGACGTCGGACAGGAAGTGGCACCACCTGCAATGGACTGGGCCCTCTGCCCTTAACCATGAAATAAGACAATGTTTTACAACTGGCCTACAGCCAGATCATAGGAGGCATTTTCTCAACTGACGCTCACTCTTCTGCGATGACTCCGGCTTGTGTCAAGTGGACACAAGACCACCCAGAACGTGTAGTCTGTAATAAATAACACTTTTACTTTCACATCAGATGTATGTTCTCCTCTCCTATTAAGCTTCCTTTCTTTGTTAGTTTTTTTTTGTGGGTTCAGGTGCTAAATAGAGGAGCTTAGGGGACAATCCCCCCATTGTTATTTCATGGGCTCGTGGAAAGACCTTTTCTATTATTTGGACCTTAGTCCATGATAAGGAGTGAGACTTCCTCCTTTCGCTTATATTGCATTTGTCACCACTAAACATTGCCACCCAATTTCTCTCTTCTCCCAAATAACCTGGTTAGCCATTATTTTTTAAAAAATGCATTCCCAAGTGCCACCCCCAGGTTAGAGATCTCCTGTGACAGAGAAGGGAAAGAAGGGATGAGAAGGGTGAAAAGATTTGTTTATCTGCAATATTAAGAATAACCATTTCTCTTTGGGAAAAGCTCTCCCTCCCTATCCCGTAGACTGGATGACATGCCTTGCCCAATGGCTTGAGAGTAGCAAGTATGAGCCCTGTGTGTCTTACCATGGCACTCTGGGCTACTGCGGCAAGAATAGCTCACTGGGTTGTAGTGCCAATTCTAGTTGGCCTTAATAATAAAAACCCAGAGTCTTAAGGTTTTAGGTGGTGAAAGCTGAAAAATCAGAGAAACAGAGCAGCCAGTTACTAGTTCTTACCTCTATGAAATCCTCAGACTGAATGGGGTATCCCGTCTCTACAAGTCCTCAGACTGCATGCCATCCCACAGAAACCTCAGACCTCATCTGAGCTTCTGTCTCCTTCCCCTTCTATTCCTCTCTCCGCCCAGCCGTATCACTCTGGTCTCCTCCTCCCTAGTGCTGGGATTAAAGGTGTGTGATCCCAAGTGCTGGGGTCACCTTTGTGTGAGCTCTGTTTCTCTTTTAGACTGATTCAATCTTGTGTAGCCCAGGGTGGCCTTGAATTCACAGGGATCCATGATCCATCTGCCTCTGTCTCCCTAGTGCTGGGATTAAAGGTGTGTTCCACCACTGCCTGGTCTCTATGGCTGACTAGTGTGGTTAGCTCCACCCTCTGATCTTCCGGCAAGCTTTATTTGTTAGAGTACAAACAAGACATTACCACAGTGGGTGACATTCAAACAACAGTACTTGAAGCTGGAAAGTCCAAGGCCGGAGTGCAGTCAGATTGGCAGTTTGGAATTCCCATCTGTATGGACAGCACCTTGTTGCTATGTCCTTTTCTGGTGGAAGGAGTGAGGGTCCACTGAGCCCTTTATTCATAATGATGTAATCACCTCCACAGAATTCTCCTGGGAAAGGCATGGTGGCAGGTATGTGAGGCATTGGCCACACTGCATCAGCGTTCAGGAGCAGAGAGATGTATGTGGGTGCTTGGCTTTTTTTGCTTTGTATTCTATGGGACCACAGCCCATAGAATAGAGGCACACCTTTAGGGTTGGTCTCTCCACCTCAATCCGATCTAGAAAATCCCTCAAAGATGTGCCCAGAGGTTTGTCGTCTATGTGAGTCTAGGACCTGTTAAGTTGCCCATATCCACCAACTATGGCAAAATTAACCCAACTGTGGTTAACTGTCCCTGCTACCTTTCCATTATCATATCCCCTTCTCTTCCCACCCCCACCCCATCCCATAGCAGAAAAGGCTCTACAAATACTAGTGAGCACCCCGTGCTTTCAGGGCTAGAAATAGCCATACCTCATACAAGAACCCAAGTGTTTGCTGCCCCTGGACCTCTGAACAAGAATAACAACAGCACAGTTCACTCTTAGGATGAAGGACAAGGGTTTATAACGATTTGTACCACTCAGACATATTTGGTACCATGTGTTGAGGTAGTCACAGGATCCTGACATCCTGAGCATCCTCTAGAGGTAAGGGCACAGGCATGGTACCTGTCTTGATGTAGCTGTATATATTTCTGTCTCTTGGGTTAGGGAATCATTCAGATGAAATCCTGGACATGCTCTGAAGGAAAAAGTACAGGTCTCGTGCCCATTTACTTGTGGTCTCATGTATTTTCCCCCTCTGAGTAGAGGCATAACTGATAAAGATTAGGTCCTTCTAAAGTGGGGGCCCAGGGCATAGTGAATCATGGTGAACACTCACTGATGGGGATTGCTATACCTGGCATTGTTCTAAATTCCTCACTAATTCAGAGACCCAGAATCATTTCTCAAATTAGCCATGCTCTCATCTCATAGGAGACACAGCAGGGAAGGAACCCAGGCAGCTGGATCATAGAAAAACTGTACACACTGACTCTCACGTCTCCACATGTGTGTGACTGGCCTGTCTCCTAGATGCCACATGCAGTGGTGCAGCAGCCAAGGGGGTAAAAAGGAAGAAAAACGGTTTCAAGGCAGCTGGCTCTGCCCTTCATCAGGGAACTTTATCTTTCCATAAGGTTAGAGTAGCGCCATGAGCCCACTGAAGCCAGAGTCATGAATGCAAAAATCTAGGAAGGCCTGTTATTATTAAGTCTGTTTTCATTAAGATGATATTCCAGTTACTATGGATACCATACATTAGTCTAAAATGTATGGAAATAAGAGAATCATTTGCTGTACTCCTAAAATCTACAGGCCAAGAATCTCAGCAGGACATCTTCTACATTTCACAAGGTGTGGGGTACCAGCTAGAAAACTTGGTGAACTGGGAGCAGAAGGCATCATCAGAAGGCCCACTCACAGTAAGGGACAGAATCATCTGAAGATCTGCCTACCCACAATGAGGCATTGAGTCAAAGACCTGTCCATCACAGCAACAGGTAAAGTTATCGGAAGACCCTCCCACTCATGGTATGGGACTGTTGCTGGTTGTGGGCTAAGAACCTAGCCAGAGCTGGGGACTGAAATGGGTGTGTAGTCACTGCATGTGGCTTGGGGTCCTCATGCTTTTGTGGTAGGAAGGAAGAGAGACAGAGACAGAGAGAGGGAAAAAGAAACCGTTTGGTGAGAGAAGTTGACTCTGTAAAGTATTCCGTTTGTGAGGTGGCCTCTTCTCTGTAGGAAAGAAGGTAAATCTAAATCACTACACACTTTTCCCTATGGTGTGGGGGATGGGAGCTACTGGGGCTTTGCACACACTGGATGCACACTCTACCTCAAGCTGCCTCTGAACCACTAATCTCTAGCTTTCCTGTTAGTAAAGCAAGCATCAGACTTGAGTCTCCTTCCCTTGTAACCCTTCCCCTTGCTCCAGCTCTTTTCCTGGGCACTTGCCCAGAAGCAGCCCCCCTTCCATGCTTTGCTTCATCAGCCTGTGGCATTTAACGGTAAATTCAAAGCAAACTCAGAGATTTACTTTCTTCTCTAGGTATTTCCCGTACACGCCTGTTTTTAAACTTGTTTTTTCCTTGCTGATCTGTCATTTGTTACCAGAGTCTGGCTCAAGTAGGATTTAAGAAGGGCAGGAAGGAAACAAAGAGCCCTGGTTTATTAGTTTGGCTTACATGCTTTCGATGCTGCCATCGTGCAAACTGCAGCATGCAGATTTGTTTTCATTTCTGTGCAGTGCTCAGGCAATGACACATACTGGGAAACATCGTATTATAAAGCAGGTTTCGTGTGAGATGCTTTTTCCCAACTGAGCATCGTGTCGATGCTCTGATCACATTCAAGGCAGACCAAGTTAGGTGCTGACATTTGGTAAAATAGATGTATTAAATTGCCATCTGTACATAATGTTATTTTTCAAGTCGTGATGGATTTATCAGGATGGAAGCCCACTGTAAACCGAGGATTACCTGTATTTTCCATGTATTACATTGTTCTAGTGTTAATTGTCTTTTGCTAGCCTAGTTCCTGAAGCCTCTGCTGGACAACCTGAGACGAGCAGGGAAAAGATTTGACCTCTCCTGAAGTTTTCTAGGTCTATTTCACCTCCTACCACCAACTGTTGCCCTTAGCCTTCCTTCTTCCCACGTCCAGCTCGGATGTATGCATTTCCTTGTCGTTATGAGAAAACACCTGAGAAAAGCAACTTAGGAAGGGAGGGTTTATTTAATCACAATTTGGGGGCACAGTCATCATTTGAGGGGAGGGGAAGGTGAGTGGGACCCTAGCTGTGGCGACAGGCACCCGAGATAGCTGCTTACATTACATTACCTCCACAGTCAGAAAGCTGAGAGAGACGGACGCTGCCATGCTTGGCTTTTTATATGGGCCAGGATTCCAGCCCAGGCGTCTTCCCTCCTCGATTGAAGTCCCCTGGAAATGCCCTCGCAGATACGTACAAAAATGCACCTTCCAGATGACCCTAAATGCCGTCAGTGACTGTGAAGACCATCGTCCTCAGTTTCTCGTATTGAAGCTCTGGTGACAATAGCTCGTTTTTCATGTTTGTGAATTTTCACTCTGGCTTGTTAGATAACATTCCTGAGTGTAGCCACTCAGCTGAACATAAAATGTCTCTTGCTCATACAGCTGGATGTTTGTTTGAAACAACTCTCTGCCTTCCCGGGCTCTCTACAGCATGTGGTTATGTATGACCTTTTAATGTCTCCTGTTTTAGAAAATCAGAGATTTCCATCATGTGTAGATTGGAGCTTGACTTGCAGGCAGTTTTAAGCTGCCTGGTATGGGTGCTGCATGAGGACCAAGGACTCTTAAATGTTTAGCCATCTTTCCAGCCCCTAGAATGATGTAATTTATATGCCTGTAGAGGTCACTGGCTTCTTTGCAAAACGTTTGTATTATTTTGTACTTGTTTTTCATATAATTGAAGAAATATGACAGCTAGATCTACTGTAAGTTCAAGAAATTTTCAGGTCAAACTTGATTACTGCCCTTTAGAAACTTGCATTTCATTAAGTTTTATTTCATCTCTGCACTTCTTTAATTTTTAATCCTCTTCCTTTTTCATAGTTTATACAATTCCTTTATTAACTCACCTTCCTGTGGTGCACACAAGCGTTTTGCAGACAAAAGTTGAAGATGTTGAGTTGTCAAAGTGTGAGGTGATTATTGCACGAGAGTTTCCTTGGGTGTTTATGACAACGAGAATCAGTGTGGCTAGGTATACGTGGCTGTGAATAAGAAGTTATCCCCAAGGGGGGGGAACCACTCAAAACAAAGGAAAGAAGAACTTTTGTTGTCTTTGGAAGAGAGAACAGGCAGATAAATGGTGTTGAGCAAATCTTTGTCCTTCCTGGCTTGTGTCTGTCTGGAGTGACATTATCTCTCAGCCATTCAGGGAAGCAGATGCAATGTATCTTTGCCATCAGATAACATCGTAAGTCAGGAGGGATCCCTGTATTCCTGTCTGAAATTGTCCCTCATCTCTCACTCATATAGAAATTACCTGAAGCTTTGTTTCTGAATAGAAGAATCTGTGTCGAGCTGGAAGAAGCAAGCTCTTCCTGCCTTTTTATGCTTGTTCTCCACCATAGAAGGTGATGTAGCCCAGCTCAGTGGTGTGGGACCATAGAGCGTCAAAGGGACACTAAGTGGGGATGGGAGGTGTTCATGCAAGGATGTGTAACAAATGGATTTGATGCAGGATGCTCCTCTGTATGCTGTGAATATGTTTTATTATCATTGGTTAATAAAAAAAAGTTATTTGGAAGCTGAGTGGTGGTGGTGCATGCCTTTAATCCCAGCACTTGGGAGGCAGAGACAGGTGGTGGATGTCTGTGAGTTCAAGGCCAGCCTGGTCTATAGTTCCAGGACAGCTAGGGCTCAATAAAAAACCCAAAATAAAGCTAATTTGGTCAGTAGTCAGGCAGAATAGAGTCAGGTGGAAAATCTAAGCAAAGATAAAGGGGAAAAAAAAGCAGAGTCAGGGAGACACCAGCAATCACTGGAGAAGGAAGATGTGAGTTTAATGCCATGACCATATGACAACACATAGATTAATAGAAAAAGGTTAATTTAAGAAGCAAAAGCTAGTTAGTAATAAGCCTGAGCCATCAGTTAAACAATTTGTAATTAATATTAAGCCTCAGAGTGGTTATTGGGGAACTGGCAGACTGGAGAGAAACCTCTAGTTACATGGATTGTCCCAGATACCCTAGACATTATGGAATCATTTCTGTTGCTTTGTCTGTCTGTGTGTGTGTCTCTCTCTCTTTTTCCTCCCTTTCATCCTTCCCTCCACTCCCGCATCTCTCCTGGAGGCAGGGTCTCACTATCTGACCCAGATCTGACTCTGTAGACTAGGTTGGCCTCAAATTCAAACTCACAAGCAATCCTCCTGCCCCTATCTCCCCAGTGCTGAGATTACAAGTGTTCACTACCCCCCAGCTCAGTTATTTCTAATACCACAGGCATGTGGGCTGAGCAATGTGTCACCGAGAGATTTCTAAGGAGTCTGAGGTCCCTTGGCTCCATGAAAGCAAACTCAGACCCTTCGTTCTTTGTTTTGTGTGAGGCCACTGAAAATTTTGTAACCATACTCACGTTTATTCAACTTCAATACATCTTAGTTAATGAGTGAGACGATCTTGCAGCTCCCAGGGAGATTCGGGAATGAGGCATCTAATAATTTGTATCACATGAGATGGCTCTTGCTAGTCTACATCATCCTGAGGAAGTGCCTGCAGGTAAAATTAATTCCGTATTTAAAAAAACAAGCTGTTCTCTATTGATACCTTCTTTAAAAATAAATCTGTGTGGAATAGATGTTTACAAGTTCAGGGCAG
This sequence comes from Ellobius talpinus, assembly GCA_001685095.1. NCBI lineage: Eukaryota > Metazoa > Chordata > Mammalia > Rodentia > Cricetidae > Ellobius > Ellobius talpinus. The sequence continues at coordinate 11,448 of LOJH01004625.1, read as the reverse complement.
AGATTGCTTGCATTTGGGGAGTCTTCACGGAGTAGTAGGATCCAAAATGTACCTTCTCAGACCACCTTGCTGAGCTGCTCCTCTAGGTCGGAATCCCTGGTGCTGAGGGTGGACAAGCTGCACAGGGAAGAGGGATATTGCTGTCCTTACCTGTTTGAGCAGAGGAATCATATCCAAGAGACATGAAACCCCTAATAGAGTTTATCCAGGGGATCTGCAATTTGTTTAAAATTGAATGTGCTGCCTGGGGCGGCAAACAATTTTCTCATCTGATCAAGCGCATGAGTATTTGGAGGAGGCAACGATAGCATACCAGGAGAATTAGATGGGGTGACATCAAAGCAACAGAATTGTCTCTTTTGAGATGTCGGTTTGGGGCCAGGACAGTGCTTGGCACTTTACAGAGTCTATTCCCTCATCCTCCTGGGTTCTCGGAGTAGCATAGATTGATATTGGCATTTTGAGTGGATTTTTAATGTATAAATTTGGGGGCATGGGAACCATAAACATTAGACCATAGCATACAAGGAAACTGAAGTAAATAGGACTTGTTTCTTTTCCTTCTCTTTTCTCCTTTTCTTCTTCTTCCTCCCACTCCTGATTCCCACTCCTTTCCTTCTCCATCCTTTATTTCTTCTTTTTTTTAGTTAGAGTCTTTACTCTGTGACCCAGGCTGCTTCAAACTCATGATCTTCCTGCCTCCCAAACACTGGGGTTACAGGTGTGTGCTGCACGCACTGGGATTACAGGTGTGTACTGCACGCA
>LOJH01004625.1:0-10580 GCA_001685095.1 Ellobius talpinus | reverse complement strand
GGGGTTACAGGTGTGTGCTGCACGCACTGGGATTACAGGTGTGTACTGCACGCAGTGGGATTACAGGTGTGTGCTGCACGCACTGGGATTACAGGTGTGTACTGCACACACTGGGATTACAGGTGTGTACTACATGCACTGGGATTACAGGTGTGTACTACACACACTGGGATTACAGGTGTGTACTGCACGCACTGGGATTACAGGTGTGTACTGCACACACTGGGATTACGAGTGTGTGCTGCACGCACTGGGATCATGGGTGTGTACTGCACACACTGGGATTACAAGTGTGTACTGCATGCACTTGGATTAAAGGTGTGTGCTGCATGCACTGGATTACAGGTATGTGCTGCACGCACTGGAATGACAGGTGTGTGCTGCATGCACAGGGATTACAGGTGTGTATTGCACACACTGGGATTAAAGGTGTGTGTTGCATGCACTGGGATTACAGATATGTACTGCATGCATTGGGATTACAGGTGTGTGCTGGATGCACTGGAATCACAGGTGTGTGCTGGATGCACTGGGATCACAGGTATGTACTGCATGCACTGGGATTACAGGTGTGTACTGCATGCACTGGGATTTCAGGTGTGTACTGCATGTACTATGATTACAGGTGTGTGCTGCACACTGGGATTACAGGTGCTTGAGATAAACGGAGGTTTTTACAGTGAATACTATGGGACCCTGAGAACCCTGGCAGCCACCAGGGCCTCTGTCACCACACAGCAATAGGAGATGAATTATTGAAACACTGAAGTTTAGCATGTGTTTCTCACTAAAAAGCTCTCTTAGCTACACCTCCCTAAATGCCACCAGATGTCAAGAGGAGATTCATAATGACACTTAGGTTTGCAAAGGTCCTATTTTGAGACTGCAGTCACCACACATTGCCCATGTTGTGCTGAGCTCATTTAATTCTGACAAAGAACAAATAAGAGGTAGTGAGAACTTGCTATTTTTTCCCGTGCCACTGGAGAGGAGTGTTGGTCCATATTGTTTCTGACACAGCACCTCAATTAGGCCTCAAGCATAGGTAGTGCATGCTCCATGAAACAGAGCCGTGTGGTGACAGGGACAGCTCAGCAGCCTGGTTTGAGTTTCAGTTTGCTGTTCCTCCACTAGGGATCCACCAGTCACAATAATTACATTGCTGTCTTTTCATGATATGATTTATTTAGATGTTGCTTTATGAATTAATTCCTTCTAATTGTTGCTCCCCTTGCTGTAAATCAAGGTTTCTTGCTTTCTGTAGTATGGCAAACATGATCCTACAGTGCAGTAATTAGTCCAATTAGGAAGCAAGGCAGATGTGGAAAACCAATTAGTTTCAGGAATATGTCCCTGCTCTATGTATCCCAAGCACTGTTCAATTGAAATTTAATAGCAACTTAATAAAACATTGTTTTATGCACAAACTGTCTCCTCCTTCCAAGCTCCCATTTGTTTGTTTATCTGCTCATTTTGAAGGAATGCAGTGCCAACTTGCTTCATGCTTGGCCAATCTCTTTCTGTGTGAAGACTGGAGTTATTGTTTTTTCCCTGTGGTTGAAATGGAGGGATCTATACTTGAGGGAAGGGGACATTGTTGGTCTGGGGAAAGGATGAAGTTCGGTCATTTCTGTTCTTCTTTTCGTAAATGTTTCTACGACTTGATCCAGAAGAGTTAGACCAGGAGACTTGAATGTTTTATTTTGCACAAACACACTTAAATGCATAAAGACATGCACATAAATGAATGCATATCCAGACACACATGCATGTACACCCTTACACAAACGTGCACACAAGTGGACATACATGCATGCACAATGTTTGCTACCTCTCCAGGAAGTACTATGTTCAGGATCCCAATTTTTGTCTGTCAATCCCACCACATCTTCTCTTGCCCAAGCCTGAGGATGACACCAGGGATATTCCTACCCTTGAGCTTATTTAATTGAGAAATTGTAATCAGATGAACTATTAACTTCATGGTTTCCAAAAATAACAACTTATGTATGATAGCAACTTTGAAAGTGCTGATCCACAAGTCAACAAAACAAAAAGGGTCAAATGTTTGTGTTGTAAACTGAAAATTACTGTGTATGACATCATCCAGTGACATGAGGGTTATCTCAGGCCTTAGGCTGGCTTAGGACCTGTGATGACCATGCATAAGGTGTCCTTTGTCCTTTTATGTAGAGCAAGGAAGCCCCAGGAGTGGGCAAGGGGCTGTCTGTCTGATTAAGCCTGTAGTTCACCTCTCTTGCAGAGCAGAAGGCAGAAGAGCCCCCATTTCGTCTTGTCTAAGGGCTATAGGTAGCAAGAGTCTGAGAGGAAGTTTCCCTTCCTGATATGGAGGCCTCTTCCAGGGAAGGAAGCTCAAGGTGGCAGTGCTGAAATCAGCTCTAGGCTCTCTTAACATGCCCCCACCATGTTCTTTGCACATCTGGCGACCGTCTTTGGGGAAACACATCTCTAGCTCTGGGACATCTACACATGGGAATTATTCTTTAAAAATCTATCACCAAGCAATTACAGCGACTGAAAACCCCTCTTCACCGCTCAGTCTGAGAGGTGAGTTACTGAACTTTTGATTTATGTAACTCATTATCATTGCACAGTCACTGTGGCGATACGCTCCATTTGTTTCTCGGGTCATTATGTGGTTGGCTTTCTTCATGTCCTGGAAGCGGGACCTTAATAATAACGAGCAAGGGTAATACAATTAGTGAGAAAGTGGCATTACTGTGTTCAGTCAGCCCTTTGGTGTGTGTGCACGTGCGTGCGTGTGTGTGCATGCTGAGAACAGGGTAGCCGTGAGGACTCAACATGCAGGAGATAACTGATGCTCTTTGGGGACTAGCGACTCCCTTCTCACCTGAATCAGCAGGTTCTCTGCTGAGAGTCCAATCAGGGCCTCTCCGATGCAGGCTGCTGTGTGGGGAGCAAAGGGCAGGAAGAAGTTGTCACTGTGAGAAAAGGATTGGTGCAAACCCGGGGTGGGTGTTAGAAGATGACTGACCCTGTGACCTGGAAGATGAGGCTATTCATCCCAGCTCACAGGATGCGATTATTGCTCTTCTGATTGTATCTGTTCCTCGGGGGACACTGTGACAACGCGGGTTATAAACAGACAGCCACTCGGGGTGGATGATGCCAGTCTCCAGTGATCTAGGGACGTGAAGGCTAAAGCTGAAATTATACAGCAGCTTCCACTGTCCTTCTGAGCTACTCTGTGGTAGACAGACGTCGAGGGGCTGTGAAAAAGACAGTTTCCTGATCAAACCAACAGAATTTTAAAATTAGGCTCACTGTCAGAAAAATTCAATAAAATTGAATTTGAGAAATATTTACTACCAGATCTCTAATAGTTACAGATATTGTTGTTCAAACAAGCATACCTTGTACCTGCATGTATGAATTAGTTCAGAATGACTCACAGTTACACTCTACCTGTGCCTAAGCAGGGGTTCTAACTGGAAGACAGACTGGATAAGGGAATCAGAAGGACCTTTGTCCAGAACACATGTGTGAGCTATATTGAAGGATGGTGGACTGGGGACAAACACAGACAACAGCAAGGGCAGGGGTCTGAGGCAGTGAGTGGAAAGGTGGGGTCTCCTGTTCCTTTGGTCTCAGTGAAGCAGTGGGCTGTGAAGGCCCAGAGCACAGGCACTGTGGGATCTATCCATGGTCTGATAAATACAGGGCAGCAGCATAAACCGCAGTCAGCAGGGTGTGCATTTGTGGAGGCCAGAGGTCAAAGTCAGGTGAAATCAAATTACTAATTAATTTCTGAGACAGGGTCTCTCACTGCACCTGGATCTCATTGTTTGTCTAGACTTGCTGGCCAGAGACCTCCAGGCTATCTGTCAGGTCCAATTGGGATGAATGGCTATCTGTGGTGCTATTAGCATTCCAAAGTGCACACTGGCCTCCAGGCTCTCCCAGTATCCCAGGTACCTGTTACAGATACAGCTGGTGTCCTGTCTCTTAGCTCTTCTCACCTTGACCCCTACCCTAAACTTCTCCAGATCATGGGCTTCTCCACCCCCCAGTTTTTCATTCCTTATAACCCTGATATTTTGGCTATTTGTTCTCTTGGCCCCTCTCTCTTGGTCTCCTTTGCCTCTGTCTTCTTCCCCCGCTCCCTACTTCATGGCCCAGTCCAGTCTGCTGTGCATGTTGAGGCTGTTACTTTCTCTACTTTGGACTCCTCCAGATGCCTCTGGCTGTTCTCTCTCTCATATCTACAATTAAAACTCTCCCCTCAACCATACCTTGGAGTGGTCATTTTGTCTGTTTATATGTTATCCTCCTGTCTCTACCTCCCCAGTAATTACCAGTGCTTTTATGTGCATGCTGGGGATCTGAATTCAGGTCCCCACGCATGTGCATCAGGCACTTTACCTACTTAGCCACCCCCATTCCCTTGTGGTGTGTTTTCATATAGACCACCTTCTTGATTCTGCCCTCTGGTATGCTAAGTGATTACTCTGGAAAATGAAATGGATCAACCCCTTTCAATAACCTATTTTATCCTGTGCCCCTCATGGCTCTTGATAGATGGGACTATGAGCATATCCTGCACAGTCTTATCTACAGTAGCAATGCTGAATTATCCCTGAGCCCCAAGACTTGCAAGCTATTGCTGTAAGGTAAATTTTGTAATAATAGAACAGTGTGATTTTTCTCAGTTGCTAACAGGGGAGGGGAGGAAAATAAAAATAGCAGTGATTTAAGTTTTCTTTAGGATCCCCCAGGGAATGGGGTGTCCAAGCTTCCCCACTGATCTATTACCGGGGAAGAGCAGGAACCAGGACAAAGGCTGGGAGGCTCCTTTGCAGCTTTCCCCGGGGCTTTCTGAGAGAACTGCCTCTGGGGCATCTGCTTTCCCAAGCAATCAATGCAACCACGGGAGTGAGAAATGAGTAACAGCAACTGCTTAGCATCCATTCTTCCTTGTAATTAATACCACGTGGCTCGGCAGACAACCCAAGCTGTCTGCTGTAGAGATGCTCATTCAGGGAAACCAAGCAACAAATAAACAAGGGGGGGGGAAATAAATGCCTGTGTGCACATAATTCTTGCAAAATGAAAGAAGACAGCGGCTTCCCTCCAAGTTGTCTGTACCCAAGTTACTGCTGGGGGTTTATGTTTATGTTTGATCTTTTTTTCTTCTTCTCCTGAAAAAATCAGCTTCTATATATTTTTGCAACCAAGAGGTGCACACTCTTAATTGTTCCATTAAAAGAGGTGTTGAGATGTTACTAATTGCCAAATGCAATTAAGTGTGGCAACATGTCACAGGTAAATTAATGAGAAGAAGCCAGGTGCGTGGTGGGGGTGGTGCTCAGTGCTCATGAGGTGGAAATAATTGTTACTCTTCTAGGGGGCGGGGGTCTTGCTTGTCTGACTATGCTGTCACACGGGCCCTACCTTGGGCCCATTTCCGATTTAAAAAAATCCTTTTTGTCATTCTTCTTTCCCCAATCCCATTCCCTTATTTTGGGTGTGCATACGTGTACAAGCACATGTGCCCTAGTGTGCATGTGGAAGTCCTTCTACCATACATGTGCCAGAGATCAAGCTTAGTTGTTAGGCTGGGCAGCAGGCACCTTTAATCTATTGCTCCAGCCTTCCATTTCACTTCCTAAGTGTTGACTGTGGCTAGGATTGGTTTTAGCTGCTGCCTCTCTGAGCTTCATAGCCATGTGAAAAGTATTGAGAACGTGAAAAGGAAAAGACAGTTATTACTTTTGAACAACCCAGAAAGGGGGGATAATATTGTGTTTACATATGAAACTCGATGAAACCATATTCTACCTTGTCACCCGTCTAATGTCACAGTAGAGGAAGAGCCACCATGCCTGAGTGTCTTGGTGAGATTCTTTCAAGATGGCAGCCAATGAGCTGCCAGAAAGCTCAGCTGTGGGACTGGGGTCTCAGGTCAGCTGAAATCTGCATACCTCCTTTGATTTCCCATTATCCATCTGCTCATTTTACATGCTGTTCTCTGCACAGAATACCATGAATGCTTCTTCCACCTCAGCTAAACTGGACTGTGAGCCTGTGGTGGTTTGAATGAGGACATTCACCATAGGCTCTGCCACTTGAATATTTGGTTCCCAGTTGGTGGAGCTGCTTGGGGAGGCTTAGGGGGTGTGGCCTTGCTGGAAGAAGTAAATGGGGGAGGAGGGTTGGCTTTGAGAGTTTAAAGACTCAGGCTATTTTGTGTTGGCTACTTCAGCTTCATACATGTGGTTCAAATTGTGAACGATCAGATATTCCTGTTTGCAGGTTTGCTGCCTGATGTCTTTCTCTTTGTCACAATGACTCTTATTTCCTGGGACTGTGATACCAAGTATGCTGGGTGGTTTTATGTCAACTCAACATAAGCTAAAGTCATCTGAGAGGAGGGAACCTCAGTTAAGAAAATGCCTCTGTAAGATCCAGTTGTAGACGGGGCATTTTTTTTTAAATTAGGGATTGATGGGGGAGGGCCCAGCCCATTGTAGGTGGGACCACATCTGGCCTGGTGGTCCTGGGTTCTATAAGAAATTAGGCTGAGCAAGCCACGAGGAGCAAGTCAGTAAGCAGCAAACCCCCACGGCTTCTGTATCACCTCCAGACTCCCTGTTTGAGTTCCTGTCCTGACTTCCATTGGGGATGAACAGTGATATGGAAAGGATAAACCTTCTTCCTCCCCAACTTGCTTTTTGGTCATGGTGTTTCATTATTACAATAGAAACCCTAACTAAGACACCAGGTAAGCTCTTCCTTCTATGAGTGATCTTGGTCATGGTGTTTTATCACCACAATAGAAAAGTAACCAATACAACACCCTGTGGCAATGGGATAGAATTCTGGTTTTCTTTTTTTCTTTTCCTGTCTTTTTCTTTTTTTCTTTTGTGCTTCTTAACACCTTACACAGTTCCTAGAATAGTTTAAGACTCAATATTTAATGAATAAACAAAATAAACTGAGAAAGAGAACTGCCTTGTGGGTGGAGAGATGGCAGAATTGCTTGCAGAAAGTGGAGAGGAAAGTTGAAAGGCTCTGAGAAGTGAGCATATTTAAATGGATACTATAGTGATGCTGGGAAAAGGATCACATGACCATGTTCTGCGGGAGGGTCTAGAGGCAGCAGAGTTCCTCACATGCATTTTCAACAGAAGCCTATGCGTGGGGTGTTCTCACATGGGTCTAGTAGAAAGCTTGACCACCAGCCATTTTGTCACCATGCACCTGGACTGCCCATGGGATCTTGGTCTATTAGATTCACTCAGTCAAGAAACCTCAACTTTCTTATGATGAAGGGGAAAGATCTGGAACCAGGGAGACTAGAGAGTACACTCTAGTCAAGGAAGTTGCCCAGACTCCTGGTCTCTTGACACCATGGCACCAGAAGTTTTCCTCAGCTCGCACATGGACTCCCTATGACATGCTGGTAAAGGAAAAGGTTTTGGATTGGGGGCTTGGGGTGTGTGTCAGCAGAGCTGCATCTCTACTCAGGGGTAGATATTGTCAGTGGGAAAAGCTAGCTATGGAATTCTACCTAGACACTTACTTAGTATATAAAAATCATGGCATGAGGTTGGGATATGTGTAAGTCATGGGCCATGGAGAATGAGTTGGTCAGTTGGCTAAAGAGGAGCCTGAATAGAGAAAGACAGAAAGGTTTGAGGAGAAGGAAGTGTGGGCTGGCATCATGAGATGGGACATTGGAGAGAAAGGTCTATGATGTGAAGATCTTTATATCTCATTCATCCTGCTGGAGTGCAGATACTATAGAACCAGGTCAGAAAGGTTTATTCAGCATCTCTTATTGGCTGCACATGTGTTGGTACAATGGATAAATGCATGTTGACACACTGGTGGTGATAAAGGCTGTGAATAAGCACAGAACATGGACCTCCAAGGTGGATCTATCTAGTACTACTTTCAAATAACCAATTGCTAGCATCTGGGCTTACAATTCAATATATTTCTCAAGGAGAGCAATTGAACACTTGCTGGCAAGTAGGCTTCCATTTTGGAGAAGGCAACACTTTATATTTTAACCAAAATAGACTCATATTCCAGGTGTGGCTTTGCCTTTCTTGTATACAGAACTGCTACCAGCCTTACTTGCTGGAGAAGTTTATCAAGTATCTAGTCCTCTGTTACAGAGTCCACATACCATGGCATCCATCCAAGGATCATGCTTTATGGAAGAGGTGAGCTGGTGAGTCTTTGACTACAGACATTGTGGTCATCCTACACACTGCTCCAGCCTGAGAGATGTTGATCTGGTAGAGTGAGTGGGATGACCTGCTAAAGACAGGGCAGTAGTCCTCTTAAGGGATGGAACATTATTGCTCAGAAAACAGTCCATACTTTAAATTTTTTTTAAAAAAGTATATACTGCTGTGTACCTAGTAGGTAGAATTCATGAGTATAGGAACCAAATGGTGGGAACTAGAGCCTTGCTGCCAACAAATCACACAGGGAATATATGTTTATTACACCCACAGCTTGGGGCTCCCCACATGCAGAGACCTTGCTTCTCTAAAAGAAAATATTACTGCCAAAGGACCTGGTAGGAATCTTGTGAAGGATAAGCTATGACTTCTCTGTATACTTAAGATTCTTTGAGCTGAGGACCAGCAGGCAAGAAGAAGAGCTACCATTTTGGCTGAAGTGAAGTTATTCACTTGGGACTATTGCAATAGCCATTCATGCAGTTCACACGGCTTCCCTGGATGCTTTCTGGACTGGTTTTAATAGGAAGTGGATGAGTGCAGCAACCCTGCATGGTGAGTAGGAACTCAAACCTTTCAAATGTAGGGGTTTGGCGCATGTCACCAAGTAAGAAAGACACCAAGAGCAACAGGGGTACTAGAGGAGGGAGCTCCTGGTACCAGCGGTCACTTCAAAGTCAGTTGAGGAGAGTGTGGAGCAGCAGACAAACTACCATCATTTTACCAAGTCCACCCCTGAAAAAAAAAAGGGTTTCTAGAAGTATGGGGAATCTACTCCTAGAACTTGGGAGAAGAGTAGATCAAAGTGGCCCAAGAAGGAACATACGAATAATTTCTGATGTACTTCCTCCATGTTCTTCCAGGAATGAAAGATAAATTTTCTCAGGGGAATTTGTCTGCTCACTGGAGAGGTTGTCCTGAATTGAGGACTGTCTAGTTATTATCTCTATTGCTCTGAAGATACACCATGACCACGGCAACTTTTATAAAGGAGAGTATTTAATTGGACCTGGCTCGCAGTTCAGAGGTTTAGTCCATTGTCATCATGGTGGGAAGCATGGTGGAATTGTGGATAGAAGGTGCTGGAGAGGCAGCCGAGAGCTCTACATCTGAATCTACGGGCAGCAGAAAGAGCAAGTGAGCCACTAAGCTTGACTCAAGCTTCTGAGACCTCAAAGTCCACCCCACAGTGATACACTTCCTCCAACAAGGACACACCTCCTAATAGTGCCACTCCCTGTGAACCTATGGGGGTTATTTTTATTCAACTCCCTGACTCCCATAGACAATGCAAAATGCATTTAGTCCAACTTCAAAAGTCTCCATAGTCTGTCAGTCTCAAGCCTGCTTAAAAATCCAAAGTTAAAAGTATCTTCTGAGATTCATGCAATCTCTTAACTATAATCCCATGTAAAATTAGAATGAAAAGCAGATCACATGATTCCAAAATATAGTGGTACACAATATACATTATTGTTCCAAAAGGAAGGAAAGGGAGCATGGTCAGGAAATCCTGAACCAAAGCAAGATCTGGAACCAGCTGGGCAAACTCAAAACTCTGCCCCTCCTGTCTGGTGTCTTCAGGTCTCTAACTCCTTTCAGCTTTGTTGACTGCAACACATTTCTCTCTCTTTGGCTGATTCTACTCCCTATTAACTCTCCTCAGTAGGCATCCCACAACTCTGGCAAATCCAACATCTTGGGGTCTCCAAGGCAATCCAGGCTTCACCTTTACAGGTGATGTAATGGTCTCTCTAGGCCTCCATGCAGGGACACCTCTGACATGTGCCAGGCCTCAGTGGTTGTCCTAAGTCAAGGAAAAAGAATCCATAACCCCTTTCTTCTATTCTTGATTCTAAAGCCAGAATCACATGGCTGAAGCTGTCAAGTTCTACTGATTGCTAGGGCTGAAACATGGGCCCCTCATTCAATTATATCTTTCTGTTTTTAATGGTTTCCTTCACTGCCTACGTACTTCTCAATACCACTCCTGATTCATCTTCAGCTCTCAATCCTTCCCTGTTGAAGAATGAAATACATTTGCTTTTACTGCTGGGGAAACATGGATAGGTAATCTGACCTGAGATGTCATCATTGCCTAATTATTCTTGGGTGCTGTACCTCATTATCCCATTTAAAAGAAAACATCTTTATATTGAAGATCAGATGTAGTGATAAGGTGAGCAGGCCTGCTTTTTGTCCGGCCCAGTTTCTGCATGGCTAGTTTATATTCCGAAATAACAATATATAAACTGTATTTATTTAAGCATTGCCTGGCCCATTATATTCAGCCTCTTTTTGGCTAATTCTTATATCTTGATTAACCCATCTCTATTAATGTGT
>LOJH01004623.1:12339-37746 GCA_001685095.1 Ellobius talpinus | reverse complement strand
CTCCCTCCCTCCTTCCCTTCCTTCCTTCCTTTTTTTCTTTGGAACGCTTCTTCTTCTTCTGCGCTTTGACTTATCTTTCTGTTCTTTGGCTTTCAGTTTTCAGATATTAGACTTACCCCAACAGCTCTCCGGGGTCTCCAGCTTGAAGGTAAAGTGTCTGTAAGATCCTCAGTTGACATCTGTCAGTCACATGTCTTAGAGTTGTTATGGCTGTGATGAAACACCGTGACCAAAGCAATTTGGGGAGGAAAGGGCTTATTTGATTTATGCTTCCACATCATTGTTCATCATCAAAGGAAGTCAGGGCAGGAACCTGGAGGCAGGRGCTGATGCAGAGGCCACAGAGGAGTGATGCTTACTGGCTTGCCGGTTATAGTTTGCTCAGCCTGACTTCTTATAGAACCTAGGACCACCAGCCCAGGGATAGCACCATGCGTAGTAGGCTAGGCCCTCCTTCACTAATCTCTAATTAAGAAAATGCTCTCTAGGCTTGTCTACAGCCCAATTTTAAGGAGGTATCTTCTCATCTGAGGCTCCTTCCTCTCTGATCATTCTAGCTTGTGTCAAATTGAAACACAACTAGCCAGCACATTAGACAAGTAGATTCTTTATAATAAATCTTTGTAAGTATTATCTATTATATTCCTTCTACGTATGTATCTACCCATGTGCATATGTATCTACCTGCTTGCCTTTCTATCTTCATATTTATCCACATATTCATGATTTATATCTTCATCATTATTATCTGCTTGTCTATCTATCATCTCTCTACGTAGCTTATCAACCCACTCCCTCCCTATATATACATGTACTTCTTTCTTTCTGTTTCCCTTTCTTTTGGTACTCTGGAGAACTCTGAATAATGTAGCAAGCACTAAACCAATGTGCTGCATTTAATCTACTTAACGCAATCCTGTGCCATCTTAAGATGTTATTTGCCTCCTGCCAGTGAGGCTTAGAGCACTTATGTAACTTTGCCAAGCACATATGGCTTTCGTGAGGGATAGTCACATACCCCCAAATCACATGGCTTTGTGTAGGTCAACAAATTTATCATTTGAATTGATCTGTTAAATGGGGATGGTAACGGCCCCCCTGAAGGACTGTTAGGTTTAGATGATAGGTGTAAAGTACTTATAACAGAATTGAATGTATGGTAGGGGACTCAGAAACACTGGCTTTTAGTGCTTGATTTCCTATTTGTGTTAACAAAATTCAGAGGTTGTACAGCTCCTCTAACTTAATATATCACTGGCAACTAAATCTGATCATTTGTTCACCTCCATTAAGCTCTAGTGATATTTCATGTTATCCTGGGGGAAAATGTGATTACGGTGACATTTAAAATTCTGCAAAGCCCAGGGAGAGGGAGAAGGCACACTTCCTCAAGCAAGAGGAAGTCCTGGTTAGACTGTCATCATTGGACTCTGGTCGCCACACTCTAGAGAGTGAGGCAGCTGCAAAGGTCACGAAAGGTGCCTTGTTTCCCAAAAGGTGTTCGATATTTACTTTTTCTCAAGCATGTTTCTTCTGCTCTGATAACCGTTGTCATCTTCCATTACAATAAAAGCTGTCAAAAGGGATTTCACAGGCATATGGCATTAATTTAGTTATCCCTTCTGTGGTCATAAGAGGGCTTGTGAAAATGAAAACAAAACAAAACAAATCTCTTCTCAACTGTGCATCAGTTCGTATTATTGGATGGTGATCATGCACCGTACAGCCAAGAAGACAAGGTTCCATTCGGAAAGCTAGGGGATGAACACACTCCTCTCAGGTACCGGCTCCTGTGTGCTTAGTTCTCCATTTCCTCTCCAGGCTTTGGGAAATAGGTCAGAGGACTACACAGATTTCCATGTCAGTCACGTTTGCTTGTCATTGCAACATTAGATGGAATTATGACTATGTCCTGTAGCTGCTAAAGCCTGCTCATTTCCATGTACAGCTTCAGCAATTCTTAGGGGCTGGCAGCGCAGATCTCACTGTTCTTGAACAGGTAAAGAAAGGCTGAGACACTTGCCTGAAGCACCACGGCCAGAGCACAGACCGTAAAATCTCCGTGCACTTTTGCTGCTCGCCAATTGGTCCTTCATAACCGTGAGAAAAGATCAAGGGGCTCCAAAGGCAGCTCAGTTGGTATCTTGTCTGCCATGTAAGTGTGAGGCCATGAGTTCAGATCCTCCGCGCCGATGTTAAAAGCTGCTTGTGGCTGTGCAGACATACAGATCTAGAGTTGTGGGGGAGGAGGGAGATGGGTCATTGGCCAGCCAGTCTATCCAGTTGGTGGGTGTTGGCTTCCGTGAGAGACAGTGTCTCAAAAAATGAGGTTGCAGGTGATAGAGGATGACATCTGACATCAACCTTTGGCTTCCACATGCATGCACACGCACACACCTAAACACATATACACAGAAATATGAACATGTCCACACACATCTTATTGTACCCAGTGTATTAGTAATAGTTCTCCTGAGAAATAGAACCAGTTCTATATCTATAACTACAGAGATAGAAATAGATGTAGACAGATGAGCTATAGCTAAAAATAGGTATATACTAGGTAGTGAGCTAAATACTTAGAAAGCTAGATGATAGGTAGATAGATGATAAATAGGCAGATAGATAGACAGATGGACAGATAGACACAAGGGGATGGCTCAGATGATTTTGAAGGCTGAGCACTCCTACAATATGCTGTCTACAAACCAGAAATCCAGGAAAATCAGAGTGTAATTCAGCCCACGCCTGCAGTCCTGACAACCAGGAAGCCAATGGTGAGACTCTGAGGCTGAGGCCAGAAGCTTGAGAACCTTGGCATGGGATGGGACTGGTGTGAGGCTTCATCTGAGGTCTCAAAATTGGACTCCTGAAGTCCAAGAACAGAAAACAAGTGTGCCAGCTCAAAAAGAGGCAAATAAACTAAAACCAAAAAAACTCCCCTTTTTCCCCCGCTACTGGATGGACTTGGGCACTGAGCATATACAATGATGCCCACCACACTGGTGAATTTAGTCTGTTAATTTGAATGCCAAATTTCTAGAACCACCTTCACAAGACAAATCTAAGAATATGCTTCACCTGTTTTGTGACTGTTTCTCAATGCAGAAATGTGACACATAAAACCAGCAATGGCATCTGGCTGAATGTCTTCCCTGCTTTCCCCATGTTTTTAGGATTGTACCCAAGCTTCTCCAGAGTTTCAAGGCCATCTGAGGCATGAACTGGGACTTTCTCTAAGATTATTTCAAGCCATTCTCAATGTATGTATCCCATCATCCACCTGAAAGCTATGTTCTGGTTACCCTAACCCACCCAGGAGTACACTCTCTCACTATTCGGCCATTACTCCAAAGCAGCCCGCAGCTGTCCACTCTTCCACCTGGCTGGATAAAGTTCACAAATGAGTTCCCTCTCCATTTTAGATGCGATCTCCTCTAGGAACTCCTGCTGTCTTGTTTCTGGTTAGATGCCTCTGCTGCATTCATTTAGCATGCTGTATTCCTCTGCTGGGTCCACCTACTTGCCTGCCTCTTAATGCTGTGCCGTAAATCTGATGAGAACTGTGCACATCTTATCCATGAGCAGCACCAGTATCCCTGAAAGATGTGTAGTTGTTATGCACCAATGACTGAGTAGATGGTTGGCTCATTTGTACTTAGGTTCTTGGTCAATGTCTTCTGGCTTACAAATCAGAAGTCACTGGATTATTGCTTATCCTGGCTGTTTTCCATCTGCACCTTCAGTTCCATCTACGATCAGCTCCACACCTTGGAACAAGGCAGAGCCATGTGGGCCACCTCCCCTGGGATTCCCTTTGTATGTTTTTGGGAAACATTGAAAGGAGACAGGACAGGAAGGCAAATCTCCCTTTCTGTCTGTCCCTTGCTTTGATGTTACAAGTCCGGCAGGAAGCCTTCTCCTCTGCGGCTCAGTGTTCAGTGTCTTTCAGTAATGTGTGTACCCATATCCTTCAGTCCTCCAAGCAGACACGGCTTCTACCTCTTCTGTAGTTATTAATAGTTGAGAAGACTGCCTCCATCACTTGTTTGTGCTCTGAACCACCACCAACCTACCTATGAGTCGGATCTTCGGTTCAGACCATCTGTGGTGGAGTCTATTTCCTGCTTGGGTTTTGTACATGTAAAATTATGATTTCCAAGTTCTCTGGGATGGCTCTGTCAACTTTAGATATTTGAAAGTCAATCTCAAGAGATCCCCCAGATTGTTGCTTTATTATACATAGAGGAGAGTTTCCAGAAAGCTTGCTCTAAAATTGCCACTCCCTGCTAACTTTCAGCATTCCTGCTATGAGCAGCTGTCCTTAGATCTCAGAAATCACACTCTTCCACACTGGTGTGGCATCTACACACCTATATAATTCAGCATGGCAGATAACAAAATTTTCCTCATTTCATTGACTTGTCACTTGGCTAGCCTAGCGATTCACTGGTGGAGGTCACATCCACACACATATAACCCCAGGATCTAACAATGTTGGAATTAGACATTGATATGGAAGTTGCAGATTTAATGTGTCTTAGCATCAGCATTTCTCTTTAAAGATGTATTTCATTATTTTAGGTGTGGTGTGGTGTGGTGGTGGTGTGTGTGTGGGGTGTGTGTGTGTGTGTGTGTGTGTGTGTGATGTGATATGTATATGAGTGCAGGTGCCTGCAGAGGCCAGAAGATATTCTCAGAGTCTGTCTGTGCTGGAGTCTGTGCTTCACAGTGCATGTATGGAGGTCAGAGAAGGACACACTTAGACCACAGGGACCACCAGTGCGTATCCCTGGGAATGGCTAAGCTAAAAACTACCGAGAACATGGGGTAACTGGAACTTGCCTATATTATCAGTGGGAATAAAAATTGTCATAGATATTCCAGAAAGCAGCTTGGAAGTTTCTTGAAAAGCTGGGTGGGTAGCATACATACCTACCATCTCTAGATATCACAAATATGATACACTCAACAGCTCCAGAAAATTTACACATGTGTCTAAGATATAGGCTTTGAGAAGGTGAAATTATGTTGGGTTATCAGGGTCTGGCTGGGCCCGAGTATTATAGCGTGGTGATGGAAGCAAGGTCGGAGAAGATGAAGATTAGAGAGATGATGTAAGGACCACTTGATTGGCCATTACTAGCTGTAGCTGTGAAGGAGAGGTGCTGCTGGCCAAGTTCTGCACTCACAGGAAGCTGAGGTCTGCCAACAGCCTGAACAGACTCCCTCCAAAGCCTTCTGAGAGGAACACAGTCCTGCTGACACGCTGGATTTATCCCAGCACTGTGTTCTGACCTGCAGAACTGTAAGATAACAAATCTGTCCTGTCTAACTCACTATGCTTGGGAAAATTTGCAATGGCAGAAATAGAAAACACATACAACATGTGATCGAGTGATTCTTCAGGGGTATTTTATCTAGAGATAGAAATATTTATATTCATGCAAAAAAATTATTTACAAAAACTCCTTTGTACCCCCACCCCAAAATTCCTTGAAACAGTCTAATGAACTTCAGTAGGTAAATAACTCATCAAACTATGATGTGCTCACACAGTAGGAAAAGTTATGGATGTATATGGTGGCTGCAGAGTCCCCTCATAGTCTCTAGGAACTGCAGGGTACAGATATGGAGCAAGGGCCAGCTCTTAGATGCCAGCACTTGTCTTATTTGATGTGGCCAAATGTATCTATGCATGTATTAAAATTCACAGGACTGTAGGAGTCTGTCAGAAGTCCATTTCTCAGCATGGTAATTGAAAAATAATAAACTCACATGATAATAACCTAACAAACAAAACAGCTAAACAGCTCTCATTGCTGACACTTTCTGGGAAATTCTAGCCCCAAGAAAGAAGCAGTCCTTTCTCTTCTTGTTCTCAATGCCCCTCCCCCTTTCTAGTTGGAGTTCCCAGGAGACTTCCTCAGGTGTTTTCTCCTCACTGGAAAATGAGACATTTGCTTAGAAAGTACCATTGTCCTTTCCAGCAGGAAACTGGGACTCTTCCCCTTATGGGTACTGGGGTCCTTCCTGGCTTGCCATGCCTGGCACAGGAACCTTCACTCTGAAAATCTGAACAATTAGTCACTCACTCAAGTATGGCCCTCGAAAGACATATCATTTACATGAACTTCAGTTTTTCATGAATGAAATAAAATCTTTGCCCCCTCTCACCGGGCCACCAGGGCATATAAATTTTAATTTGTAAATTCTATATAAATGTGAGCTACAGGTATTATTATGAACATGAAAATCAGACTTGGGGCAGTCTTAGCATTTGGAAAAGGGAGGATGTTATCGAAGAAATGTATGCAATGAGAGAGACACACACATATACACAGAGAAACAATAGTATATATCTATGCATCCATATATATACACACACACAAACATATACTTTGTGTGGTATGTACATTTTATTTCCTTCAGGTTTTACTCCTATCCAATGCTTTTACCACTTAAATAAATAACTCATGCATTTAATTAGGGACCAGCTTTTCATTGTTCAGATCATCAAACAGAAACCTACAGTTGACACTCAATTTAATGCGTGGAATCTCTCTTGGGATGGATGGCTAGGATGCTCACTATAAGCCAATAGATCTGACTATAAATATCCTTTTGTCTGATGTTTCACAGAAAGCCCAGGCTGGACTGTCCATACTCCAACAAAACATTATTATCCATTTAATTTATATTTTTTTTCCTTGGGAAAAAATGCTGATGGAAGGTGAATTTCTCCCCTGTGCACTAGAACAGTCGGGAAATCCAGTGGGGCTAGTTATACATGGGATGATTTCTGCACTTTCAGGTAACTATGGCAATCCACAGCTCCCATGTGCCAAACCAGTTTGTCAGGAACATAACTAATTAACTTAGAAGAACAGAAGTTTGAGTGCACTTGCCTCGAAATGCACCAACCTTGTCTTTTGCTTTTAGGGTTTATCATCTTTCCTTGCACACCAAAGTCATTCTGCTATGACTTTTTGAAACCTTGGGCACATCAATACTGTCTGAGCATGTGCTCTAAAACCCATCATGGCAACCAAGCTGGGAGTTTTATGGCCACACACTTCCTTGTCGTCGAAATCCATTATGTTTCCAGTATTAGTGGAACTAGTTAGTACAGACATGCTAAGTTAAACTCTCAGCTCATTTTTTCTTTTACTCAATTTGCCTTTTCCTGCCAGAAACAGGAAACAGTTCAAATAGGTTTTGAAAAATATAAATCACTTTTACTTTATTCTATAAATATTTATTGAATTTTACCTAGTGTGAAATTAAAACACACATACACACACAGACACACACATACACAGTAAATGGACTTTTATGTAAAGATCCAGGATGTAGAAGGTGAGACACATGTTCTGGGAGTAGAAGACTTGAAAACAACAGCTTCAGAGAATGAGTGGGAAAGGAACGGAGTCCTGTGGCTAGGGAGATAGCTCAGCAGGTAAGGGTTCTTGCGGCACCAGCATGATGATCCGAGTTCAATGCCCCAGAACCCTTGAAAGTAAAATCAGGTGTGGCAGTGTGAGTGCCTACATGTGCAGCGAAGATTCCCCTGGTCTGCCAGCCAGTCAGTCTAGCTGAAACAGCAAGGCCCAGTGAAGGGTCCCATCTCAAGGAAGTAAGGCAGAAGGTGATGGAGCAGGATGCCTTATGTTCTCCTCTGGGCTCTGTACAAGCATATGGGTGTGCTTGTGTTTCAAAGAATAAAGGAATGTTACAATAAATAGCAAGGAATTTGATGAAGGAATGAGGCAGGAGAAACTTCCCAGATAGAGCAGGATATTTGAGTTTTGTAGATGAAAAATGAGACCAGAGAGAAAATCAAGAATTCAGGAAGAAGAGGATGCTAGGGCCGTAATGAAGAGGACTTAGGTGGGTAAGAGAATCTGATTTATGCTTTAGGAAGTTAATTCTGAGAGGTGTGAGGGCTAGGTTCATGTGGAGAGGTGTGGTTTGGAAGAAAGGCACAAACACAAGAAAGATCTGGAAGCAAACAAAGAACGCTTCCAGTCTTGGAAGGGAATAAATTTAAGAAATGTTCTAGAAATACTATATATCTTGCTTTTTATAGTTATAATTCACTTTACCTACAAAGTGGCACTCAACATGTACTGGAGACCTGTATGTGACAACACCTATATGACAGACACTATGCTATATCCCTAGGATATGTCAGTAAATGAAGGAAATGGCTAGGGAACAAAGTTCTTGTTTATGTTTGTTTGTTTGTTTGTTTTTGAGGCAGGGTTTCTCTGTAGCTTTGGAGCCTGTCCTGGAACTAGCTCTTGTAGAATAGGCTGGGCTTGAACTCACAGAGATTTGCCTACTTTTGCCTCCCTGAGTGCTGGGATTAAAGGCCTGTGCCACCACCACCGGCTGGGAACAAAGTTCTTGACTGACAGTGGTCTTGGCAAACTCAGTTCCTTCCTCTCTCTGTTTGCTAAATCCTGTGGGGGTATCTCGGTTTGCTCTGGCTGTTGTAACAAAGACCTTAGGCTGGATCATTTACAACCAATAGAAATGTACTGCTTGCCGTTCTAAAGGCTGGGGAGCCCAAGACCTGGGTGCCTTTGCCTTCAGATTCAGTGTCCAGTGTGTCCATGATGGCACCGTCCTGCTGACAAGGCAGAAGCAACCAAGTTTCTCTGACTCTTCATTTACTGCATCACTCGTCACACTTGCGAAGAGGGAACCCTCATTGGCCACTTACTTAACAGCCCCACCCCTTACCACCATGGCAGTGGGAGAGGGACACAAACATCCTGAGCACATTAGGGGCTTATTTGGTCCAAAGTAGATTTCGCTGAGAGGCCATATGGATTGAATGGAGGAAGCTTATCCAGACCTAGTGTCTTCCACTCCTGCGAACCTTTTGGGTTCATGGAAAATCAGTCAGGAGGGAGTTTCCCGAAGTTGCCGGAATCTTCATGGGTCCAGGCGCACCGTGCTATCATTTCCAAGAGGACAGTGAGAAGCAGGTTTTCTTCTGGTCTTTAAGGGACGTTGATTGGGTGTCTTTGTTCCTTGAAAGTTTGCCTAGGGGGTGAGATCCAGGTGTGCCTCTCTGAGTCCCACTAACGACTATTTTTTCCTCACAGCTAGTGAGGTGAAATACTTCCTAGCCACACACAGGAAAGCCTATCTTCGTCGCACAGGGCTCTCAGATCTGCTTTGGGATGCATTTATCATTTCCAGCTTCCCACTGAACTATGGTATTGGCACTCTTTAAAAGAGCATACTTTTGTCTGTTTTCTTACATCACATCTTTTCTTGAGGCAATGAATGTTAATGGGACTAGTTGTTTAAATATGTGATAGAGGGAAAAATAAGTGGAAAAACCTTTGGTTAATTTCAGTGACATGTGCTTTGCATAAAATGCAAATTACTTGAGGGCTACAGTCACATGCGTCTTGCATTGCACCCCTAATACTCAACCAAGTGTGTGGTACTTGGTGTTTTAGTGAATAAATGAACACGAAGGGATGAGAGCTACACTGGAAGCCATGTCTCAGTCATGGGTGGCACATCATACATGCTATTTAGCAAACACATGTTGAACATCTACGATGTGGCAGGCACTATGCTGCATTCTGAAGGTGAATAAGGTAGGCTAACTCCCTGTCCCCATGGAGCTTGGTCCATTATCACTCCCATTTCCAAGGAAGACAACAAAACAACATCCTGAAAAACTGCTGATTACCACAGGACAAAGAAACAGGGTGGGGAGGCAAAGAGAAATTTGGCTAGGAGGGAATAGGATCAAGGGAGGTATTTTATTCTTAAATACTGTTCTTTTATTTTTAATTATGTGTATGTATGGCTCTGTCGTGTGAGTGCGGATCCCTGCAGAGGCCAGAGGTACTGGAGTTATAGGTGGCTTTAAGCTGCCCAATGTGGGGCTGGGAACCCAACTCCAGTCCTGTTAGAGCAGCTTTGTGCTCTTAACTGCTGTAACCACATATGTCTCTTTCCCCAGGGGTGGTTCTGATACAGCTGCTGATCTGAGTGTCCAACCTGCCCTGGAAGAATAGAAGTTGAATCTAAAATTAGTAAAAGTAATACAAGGCTGACGGTAAAAAGTCAGATGAAGGGGCTGTGGAGAGGGCTCATTCAGTGAAGAGGAAGCAAGATCTCCACTCAGTCTCCCAGAATCCATGTGGAAGAGGCACTGCATACTTGTGATCCCAGTGCTGGAGATGCAGAGGCAGGAGAATCTCTGGGCTTTCTGGTCAGCCAACCTAGACAAATCTACAAGTCCCAGGTTCAGCTGGAGACTAATGTTTCAAAAAAAATTTATGGGGGAGTGTGATTGAGGAAAGACACTCGACATCCATCTCCAGCCTCCACAGGCTCCTGTACACACACACACACACACACACATACACACACACACACACACACAGCAGGGGTTGGGCAGGAGGGAGGGAGCTTAAAGGAAAATGTAACACTGCATTTAGTATTTATAAAATCAATTTACTGATATGATGATATTATGTGTGAACAGCTATGGCTAAGACATCTCGGGTATAACATTTCTACAGTGATGCTCCACAGGCATATTCGGTTTAATTCTTTAAATTCCACAGGCGCATCCTGGGCTTTTCATCATCTTGAAAATGATACACAAGACTGTGAAAGCTTGTATTGTTTGTTCAGTTCTTTCTGTTTAAGTATCAAAAATGTCAAGTGTGTTGACCCTGCAAAAAGTTACATTTTGCTTACCATCGAGAAATGTCCCATTTCTCCCTAGCAAAAGGATAATATTTTCTGATTATGCAAGCACTTTATGTGTGTGCTATTTGATTCTCTATTTTGACAGCTGCCTTTCATTTGTTATTGGAGAGCCTCTTCCAGCATGTTCCTTCTTACCCTTTCTTAGCCGGGGAGGGTGGGGGAGTTAGACATTTTCCAGAATTATTCAAATTTAAGGGTTTCTTAGGAAACAAATTCCTTACTTCTTACCCTATATATAAAAAAATCAGTAGTGTGTGTGTATGTGTGTGCATGCATGCAAATATCAGGATATTGAAGTCTTTGATTTGGGAGTCTGTGCTACCCAGAACGATCCTAACACCTTGGATGACCGGGCATCCAGTAGGTGCTTGGGTGGTGTGTGCTGAGTTGAACTGTCAGGGCATGAGGAAGTATTGCTGCTGTCCCACAGATGGAGAAGTGGAGGCTCCTGTACTGTATGCATAAGAGAGCGTTCTCTCACTATTGTAGAAGCCATTCCTCAGCATCATTCTATGATGGAATCATAGTGGAAAACAACGAGAGCAGCCATGTGTTTGAAACACCGGCTTATTCCCTGCCAGACTCTCCTATCACAGCAAGCCAGTCTCTGATGCTAGAGAAACGCTAACACCAAATGATTAAAACACCCGTTTTTAGGTAGGGATGGACAGGCTCTTCTTTCAGTGACAAAACTTTGACTGTACTCTGTCACAGTGGCTCACTTACAAAAGTCTCCACACCAGAGACAGCAGCATTTGAGTGCAGGGTTTTAAAGAATACCCAAATGCTCACTGTGACACTGTTACCAGAAGGAACTTAAAGTAGCCTAAGCTTTCATTAATGAGTTGCTGAGCACACAGACAGCGAGTATTCTGAGAGGCAGGAGTTCATGCAGACGTTTGGAAGACAACAGAAATGGCCATATTGCTATAAAAGATGACCACAACATACTAACCCTTTAAAGAGGCGCATGCTTGCCCTGGAGGGAAAGTCTTCACTGAAGTATTGGGGATGGCAGCTTCCAGAAACTGAAACGGACTATTTATATAGCCCAATTTATTTCTGCAATACTTTCATTTTTTTGAAAGGAAAAAAATTACTTTTAAAACTCAGAAGTTAAAAAGTAACTATAATTCTGACTTTCAAAATCATTTCATTTTTAAAACAGCCAAAGAAATGGTTAGCTGTTGCCCTACTTTGCCTTGGTACCCAGAGTGCTGATCACGTTGCTGGAGGCTAATGAGCATTCTGAGGGAACAAATGAGTGAGGACAGCCAGGCCTTCCCTTGTCACTCTAGGAAAGCGAGACTTGCAGCAGAACTGATGGCCAATCCACTAAAATATGCACTGGGAGGGATGCAATCATATTTAGTTCCTAAGGCCCAGAATCTGAGTGGGTGAGTCAAAGGAGAAGCATTTCCGATGGATGACCACAATGACAGAGCTAATTTAAGTCATAGAATATCAACTTCCCAAAAAGTAATTCAGGGTTCTATCTGCATCAGAAACGCAACTGTACTGAGCCCTCTTGAGATTCTCTGAGCATCCGTCTCTTACCTGCCCTTCTGGAGGACATGGATACTAAAGAGGGACTCTCAAGGAGTGTTCACCTGACTCCACTGATTCGGAGGCTGAACCTCCTTAGCTATGTTCCTATGAGAAGCTCAGATGCACCAGAACCTGCTGGAGTGCTATCTTTTCTCGTGGAATTCTTTTCTGACAAACCAGGAAGTCCCTCAGGATTGAGTTCTGGAGCCTTGCAGAACTGACTAAATCCAAGCAGTTCTGCCCTCTGGTTTAAAGAAGCCCTGGCATCAAAGACTTGCCTCGAGGTCCAGTATCAAGGCATGGGCATGGTATGATCCATGGGCAACAACCACTTCTCTCTAAACCTAGGCTTCTGCACAAAAAGGGGATCACTATGGTTCTTGCCTTCTGGGTTGAGAAAAGGGAGATGTACTGGGAGAAGTAACTCCTAAAAGAAGCTAGTAAGTAATACATGCTCACTGCACATTGCAGTGTAGAGTGCTCAGGAAATAGCATAATGAGTTTTTATAGGTCTTTCGATTATGTATTTGACAGAAGCAGGAAGGGAACTGGTACAAGCAGCAGAGGGGTGCTGAGTGCCACACACACATGAACACATATGGACTAGAGACTTTATGTTTCAGGATCCCATCTGAGATTCCCTTACAAACAGGGGAGCAAGCTCTCCAGTGGGACATGGGAATCTCCTGAAAGGAATCTGCCTTTCACAACATAGATGCTGTCTTAGAAAGGTGTGTGAGTGCCCATTCACCTCTTGGGGACAGAGGAAAGAGCTCCCTCTGGGGCTGCTCAAAACCATCCCCTCTGAAGTGTCCTAGTGTCCAGACAGCTGAGGAGAGAGGTACATTTGCTCCAGGTGTTCTGTCCTTCTCACGGTAAATGACTCCTTGCCAATTTGTATTTGACTGACTTTATGTTTGTCCTCAAGGCATAAAGTAGGAATCCTAAGTGAATTTAACTTAAATCCTAAGTTTGTAATGTATGCAGAGAGGCATGAGTAAGCACAATGCCCAGGTGTGTTCTCTATGTAGATTCCATATGCCAGGTAAAACTCAGTGGAAAGCTTAGGAGCTAGTGACTGATGCTGACAAAGGTGCTAACTCACTGTAGGAACTCAGTGACTCACTTATGAAGTGCCTTTACGTGGAGATTCTTACACTGTGTTCTTGGGAGTGCTAGGCTTGCCTAAGCAATGCTGGGCTGCTTTACTTGGTTTCAGGCCTTCATTCTGTTACAAGCAGCCTGGGCAGTATTATAAGAGATACCTTTACTTCTATGGGCTCTCCTTAGATGCTCCTACTGGCCATGGTACCCAAGCATGGCAAACCACTGGCATGATCCAGGATCTTTATTTTAGAAAATATGAGCTGTGGGACAAAGCCTGCCGGGAGGTCACAGAGCAGTCGGTGGGGGTCCAGGGGTGATGGGGGGCACAGAAGGAGAAGAGTGGGGTTATGAAGAAGCCATGGTTGAGTGTGGGGTGTCCTCTGGATTGCTGTGGAATGCACAGATGTGGGCCCAGCTGCATCAACAGAAGGAAGGTGCTCTGCTGGACTGCAGCCTCCCTCTGGGAGAACAGTGGGAGCAGGGCAAAGGGGACTGGACATGGAATCAGGAGATGAGGTGTGAGGCTCAGCCCTGGGTCAGGACGCTCTGTGTCTCTAATCACTGTTTCTCCAGTGGAAGACATGAATGAAAACAACAGATCAGTCCTATAGCCATCCTGTTTGGTTTAAATAAAATGAGGTTCAAAAGTGTTTTGTAAATGATAGAAGTCTCCTAGTGATGTAAGTTAGATTGTGTCCTATGAGATACAGATAAAATACAAATAATAAAATAGTTGTATTCAGCAGCTAGTGGGGTAGCCATATAGCACCCTCCCCAAGTCTTCTCAGATTACTTTCCTAAGATGTGATTAGAAAGGGGGATCCTCAGACAAAAGTACTTTCCTATGCTCATATAGCTTTTCAGTATAAAGTTTTGATATAAAAACCACTGCATCTAATACCAAATAATGAACTAAATACTAAGTTCTATAGACATAATTATATATGAAAAATTACATGCATATAAAATCTAATTATATATGACTTTAACAAATGCAACTAAATTCTTTTCAAAGAACCGTAATGGCAGCTGATCTTTAACATGTATATAGAAAACCACAGTTTCAACCTGACACCCTGTCCGGTAGAATGTGCTGGATTCCAGTTTCTCAGGCTGTGGTGTCTCAGACATCTCTGGTTGTGCACATGGACTGAAAAGCCAGAAACTCTGAAGCATCACTTTCCATGAAGGTAAGCCATCAGCTTTTCTGGTCTGTTAGCTCTCTGGGACAGTCCTCTTCATTCTCCTCTGAGCAGGACAGGTTCAGGACACTCACCATGGGGTGGATCCAGGACGTGGTCTGTGTTACATGGCTTGAGAAGAACATGGACAGGAGATTAGAATACGAAAGACTGCCTTCCTACCAGCCAAACAAGTACTGATCCTGGGACACTGCTTCTACTTAGTCAGCAGCCCTTGGGACAGGAAGCAGGTAGAACCAGATCCAGGAGTGTTCAGTCTTGGAGATGTTTTAAGGATCTTTTGTCAGCATAAGTGTAGATAAATGTACCATGTCAAACTTGCTTTTCCTTGCCCAGTGTTGTCTGTGAGCATGTCCAATGACTGCCTAGCCGTGAGCATCATCTCTGGAGTCTGTCTCCTGCTTTCCTTTTCCAGGGGAACAGTCTGCTACACTGAAATAGCTTCTCTGGTTCAGTTCTATTTCTTTGCTAATTCATTCTCCACTCCAGCCCCGAGACTTCCTAAATGACAAAGCACTCACTGCCATTTACCTGTGAAACACTAGGTTCCAACCCATTCTGGGTCAAACACATTCTACAGTGGGATTCTGGGCTACATTTCTCCTCCCTGGGGAGTTACCACACACTAACTCTAAAGAAGCAAATTCTCCTTAAGACTCTTCCATCTGAACCCATAGTCTTATCTCTAATTTTCCTATATTATAAATGTATGTTTATGTGGCTCAGAAAGCTCCCTGATGGCAGGAACCGTTTTCTCATCTCTGCATTTGTGGTGCCTGGTGCAGCCTCAGAACAAATGACTAGTGTCCTGAAGAGCGTTGTGGGAAGAAGGGACAGGAGCAGAGATGGGGAAGGGACTCTAGGGCAGGGAGCACATGTGGGAAGTGGCAGCACAGCACAAGCCACACTCCAACCTGGTGGATGTGTGGCCCAGATTCATTCCTTAACTCAGCTTCCACTATCGTTTGCCTAGCCTCTTGGAGTGGGGGGTGGGGTCAGAGGGACATTTATAAATGTATCTTTCTCTAACAGTAGATTACTAATAGTTTAACAATGGGGTAGAGGAATCACCATGGAGTAAAGTAGCTCAAGAGTCAATGTGGAGGTGACAAGGCCCAGGTATGTCCACAGCTTCCAGAGTTTCAGTGTGCTGGCAGAGAAGAGTATGACGAGGGACAGCTGACACCAAAGGTCAATGACAAGCCCATATGGAAAGCTACTATTGCAGAAGTTTCCTAGAATACATTCATGTATAAAAGGCATTTAAATTGTGTTACCTTATTATTGGGGATAAAGCCAAAGTACCAATCTCATATATAACAAACTTTCAAATAAAGAGTCCAGTGCCAGGTATGGTTCACTTACTTTTGAGTTGTTGGCAATGGGGTTCCACAGCTCCCAAGCCCCAAACATTATAGGCTGTAGCTATTGCTCTTGTTTCCCCTCCAGAACTTGACAGTAAGACTCTACTGCTGAAGACACTACATACTTGAGTCATAGGGCATGGGGAAATCAAGCTGGTACTAAGAAGCTTCTTCCCTACTGGGTAGCTTTCATAGTGCTCGAATGCTGCCCGGGGAGGAGTCATCAACAGTCTGACCTGGCCATGAACCCTGTGAACTAAGGTGACAGGTCTGCTAAGACACACCCACTGTTGACACCAATGTTATAGCAGTAACCAATCACTCTCTGATTGGATTTAAAGCTAATTCCAGGAGACGTGACTCATGCCTGGTACTGTTTGTGGGGCTAAAACCCCTGACTGTCTAGGTCATAGGCTGTAGGGATGAATCTTATATACAATTATTCTGCTAAATGGACATAGTACTAAATTTCCCCCTGAATTCTCATCTTCATACCCATATGTGAGCACGACTCTCAACCCTCATGAGGTGATTAATACAGAAATCCACAACTGCTGACCATGCAGACAGTAAGAAACTGTGCAGTGCTAAGTGGAGTGCTCAGCTCTAGGTGGGACGTCACCCCACCCCCCACAGCCCATAAGGTTCAGGGATCACGGAGAAAGAGAGGATAGAAAGCCGAACAGGTAGGGAACATCTGTAGTGGAAAAGTACTTGCTGGACAGGACAGAGCTGCTGCAATATGAATTCACAGCAGCTGAGACAGCATGCATAGGACCTGCACAAGAGCAAGCTAACCGAAATCCCTGCTAGGTGGGGAGAAAAGCATGAAGCCTCACCTGGCTGAGGAGCTATTGGCACCTGATGGCTCTAGGGGAGGGAACAGTCAGTTTTCTTCTGGGATTTGGCCCCTGGGGGGCTACCCACATTCCAGTGGATTGTCTTACATGCATGCATGTACAGATCGTACTAAGTAGACTTAGGGAACTTAATGAAAGAAAAAGAGAACACATGAAGTTGGGAGGGAAATGTCATGGGGGTGGGAAAGGGAATAAAGGAAAGGAAGGAAATAGGGAATGGATTTGATCAAAGCACATTGCATGCAGGTATAAAATTATTAAACAATAAAATATTAAAAAGAAATCATTCTCTCAGCAGTAACTTATATTACTACTCTCTTCGAAATGATTTAAAGGGGTTTCTTATGAAGGCTAAACTTACTAGAGTATCAATTCAGCTCAGATTCATTTCATTTCAAGGCCTTTTTGTTACCTAAATCACTTTTAAAGAAATATTAAGGAGTGTAACCAAGAGGGCTGGAACACACTGCAAGGTGGGACCGACAGGCACTGTCCTGCACAGTGCAAACATTTAAAGGCATGTGCTGGATAACACTGTTTTGTGGATTTGACAGTCTCAGTAGCTAGAGACTCAATGGTTTCCAGCAGTTACAATGTATTGGTGCAGCTCAGGGAGTGTAATTTACATTATTTTAAATACTCCTTCCCTTATAATGTTACCTGAATGGGGAGAGTAGGAAGCAAGAAAACCAAACTCAGTTATCTGCAGGTTAAGTTCAAGAACACGATTTGCTACAGGTAGACCAAACTATACAATTGTCACCCATATGTAGAGGGCCTAAGTCAGCCCCATGTGGTCGCCTTAGGTGTTGGTTCAGTGTCTGTGAGCTCCTATGAGCCCAGCTTAGTTGTCTTTGTGGGTTCACTTGTGATGACCTTGATCCCTGTGGCTCATATAATCCTCCCCCTCTTCAATGGGATTCCCAGAGCTGGGCCCAGTACTTGGCTGTGGATCTCTGCATCTGCTGCCATCAGTTACTGGACAAAGGTTCTCTGATGACAATTAGGGTAGTCACCAATTTGATTACAGGAGATGGCCTGCTCAGGCTACCTATCCACCACTTCTAGGAATCTTAGTAGGGGTCATGCTTGTAGATGGAACTAAAAAAAAAGTCATCCCAGGCCGGGTGGTGGTAATGCACACTTTGAATCCCAGCATTCGAGAGGCAGAGGCAGGTGCATCTTATGAGTTTGAAGCCAGCCTGGTCTATAAGAGCTAGTTCTAGGGCAGCCAGAGAAACCCTGTCTCAAAAAATAAAACTTAAAAAAACCCAAACAAACCAAAAAACCAAAAACCATAAAAAAACAACAAAACAACAACAACAATAACAAAAACATCCTGAATGAGTTAACCCATACCCAGAAAGACAAACATGGTATGTACACATTCATAAGTGGGTTATTAGCTGCAAAGTAAAAGAGAACCATGCTAAAACCCACAGCCCTAGAGAGGCTAGGTTAGAAGGAAGGGGAAATAAAGGACCTCTCCTAGGTAAACTGGGGGCGGGTGGGGATGGGAACATGAGGGACTGGGTCGCAGAAGGATAGAAGAGAAGGGTAATGAAAGAGATGTTTTGATGGGGGGCATTTTGGGGTCAGGTAGAAATCTGGTGCAAGGAAAACTCCCATGAACCATCAAGACTTTTTAATTGACAAAATGTGACCTCACTCAAAGGTCAAACTGTGACTTATATTTTACAAACTGTAATTTATATTTGTTTGACTAATGTTATATTCACAGTATACTTTTCTGTAAAGATAGAAGCCCAAGATAATAGTTTGATTTTATTGGTGAAGAAATACACACATACATCACCATCAACCACCACCACCACCACCAAAAAACCCTACCCGCATACACATCTCTAAATATTAGACATGTAATCCCAATAACTGTTTACTAGAAAAATAAAACCAAGGCAACAAGAAAAGGCTTTTGGTGGCTCAGAGTCAATAACTGGATCTTTAGAAAAAAAATAATGCAAAAGTACTCAGAATCCAGGAGACAGAACTTCTGAAGCCCAGGTGCTGTGTAGAAAGGGCCTGGCAAAAAGTAGACATTCAAGAAATAATCATAGCTGGTTTTATTGATAATTGAGGCTTTTTGATTAGTGTAAGAACACTTTGGAATTCTGCCTATAATGCTGGAGGAGAGCCAGTCTTGTCTACCATTCAATTCTATGTCTCAGTGAACATTGTGGCTAATGGTCTTTGACATAATCAGTATGATGAGAAAATCCTAGATTTACTGGCTTGGAGAACATTCCAGTTCTAGAAATATTTCCCCCTGATATGTGTTTGGTAATTTGGCTAAGGATGGAGAATAAATCAGTCCAGCTGACTACTCTGATTAATTAATGAAGACCTCAGGGTTCATAAAGGGAGATGCTGCTGCTTAGAAGGAAAGTTTAGAGAGCTGGTGAATACAGGAAGCTATGATGAAATGCAGAAAGTCCTCATCTGAACATGCAGTACCTCTGGCAGACGCTTCTATAGGGACACTGCTTCTGACCTGATCTGGGGAGTCAGCAACAGTCACTCAGATGTATTTGAAAATCTGAAAGGCCATTTGTTTTTGAGTGGTTGCCAGATCTGTTGCAGATCAATAGCTATTGAGCAGTGGTTGCCAGTGCTGTGTGTTTTTAAAAATAATATTAGTAAATTGAAAGACATATTGTAGAGTTTATTTTAAAAAAAGCCCAAGAGAACATGCTTTATTTTATTGGCAAAGAAATGTTAAGTGACTTATTTAAATCCCATTATAATTATCCTCCTTATGTTTCTTACCTCTTAGCTAGAGGATCAAAATGTGTTCTTTCGAAAAAGAAAAGCAAATTTATTTTTTTCAAAATAAAAATTGAGGACAATCTCTAGCAAAAAATGGCTTAAACACAAAAAGTACAATAGCCTTACAGAAATCTGCTCTTAACTGTCTGGTGTGAAGGGTGTCCCCTGGTTCATTCTCCACTGCACGCATGGTTCTGCATGGCTATGAGTTGAGGAAGACTTGCCTGGATTATTTTATTCTGCCAAAGACAAAGTTGCTGGATAATGAACCAAAGGTAATAAATTTCCAATGTAATTTTAGGGGGACTATATATAAAATATACATAAAATTAGAAAATAAAAATAGACAAAGACTTCTTAGTATAATTTGTTTCAGGACCCAGTTATGTTGAAGCACTGGAAAAATATGTAAATGGTTACAAAATGCAAGTATTAATGAGAGCAAAAGAGTTAAAAGAATATTTGTTTTAAAGGTAACAAATTAGAATTTGATTTTTATTCTGTTTATGACACTTCTTTTAAATATATAACACATCAAATATTAAGATCCAATTAGAGAAACCATCTTTAGGTCTCAGATATAAAACTGTTTACAAGAATCTAAATATATATATACATATATATGCATGTGTGCGTGTGTAATAGTAGAAAAATTGTTGTCATTGGGCTAGTAAAAGAATACCGAAAGAAAATTCCTGGCAAAAATATTTATTTTAATGAAGATTTTAAAAAAATTAAAAAAGAAGAAAAACATCAGCAGGTCCACGAGCTCTAAACATTGTCTGTTTTTGATGATGCCACCTTTGCAAGTGTAACCAGGGGGGCTGATAGGAGGAATTGGCACTGAGAAGGCAGCACAGTTTATTCCCGGCCATAGGGCTGGCACACAGCAGAGACAGCGCCTCCATCCAACTAACGACTTCTGAGAATTTAACCATTACGTTCAACCCCTCTGTATCCAGGTTGGTTTCCATAGCAATATGTGAAGAGACACTGGGATGGATTAAGTGACCTCCAGAAAGGGGCTCTTCAGCTTTGCAAAATTAAATTAATTAAAGGATCAATTCAATGACCATGGATTATATATGTAAAGCTATTATGTCTTTTGAAAAATCTTTCCTATGAAATTCATGAAAAATGTTATGTGAGCAACTGAGAAAATAAAAAGCTTACGTGAAGCCCGAGCTAGAGGCTTTGTGCTTCCTTCCCAGGTAGTAATCCTTTGTTGTCATGTGTCCTATCAGTGTCCACTAGGCTGCCGGCTTCAACAGGGCAGGGCCGCTTCTGTCTTTCCCATCTCTTGATGGCCGAGTCCATACACTATGTGTGGCATTAATGCCTGCTTGAGGCATGCCTCACTGTAAACCCTCTGATTACTACTGTAGTCAGACCACTGAGAGAAATATGCACCTGGTAGACTTGCTTATTTATAACTGAGGGTCACGTCATTCTCAAATGTGATAAGGATTCATATTTCCCCTACATGGTTTATGTGTGTTTACAGAAATTGAGGATTATCAGGGCAATTAGAGTTATCCAAATAAAACCAACATAACTAAATAATTAGCATTCCTATTTTCCCTTACCAATAATCTCATTTCAATTGACTTGCAAGATCTATTCATTAATTTGGGGGCAAGCAGTAAAAAAACTGTATGATAGTTTAAAAATTTGGGCTAGAATTTATTTCCTTAAAGCCAGTGGTCTAAACAAGCTTATTAGAATCCCAGACTTTAAGGTTTTATTGCTTATTGTAAATAAATATAATCCTTAGTTAAAAAATCTTGTTTTAGCCACTAGAGTAAAAATGCTACAATGTTAGCAGAGGTAACAGAAATGATGAATGGTCTGCCTAAGCCTTCGCACCACTGCACTGGGATTTCTCAACCTTGGAAATGATCAGCTAAACCCCATCCCTGTTTGCAGACCCCTAACGCCCCCCTCCTGCTAGAAGGAGATTTTCTCGGAGACAAAGCGGATACTCATCCACAGAGAGTGGCTGCAGTCCACAGAAACTACTGCAGCCCCCAAACAACATCACAGATTAGATGCAGACTTCAGGTTGGTGTGGTGGTACGTCCCTGCCATTCCCAGCCCTGGCAGGTTGAGGCTAGGGCATTGTGAGTTCAAGGCCTACATAGGCTGTCCTGGTACGAGGCAGTTGGATGTCAGATAGTCATTTTCTAGTCTGTAGTGTTCTTTGGTAATTTTCCCTATTTACTTTTCATAAAAATCCCATAAACATTACTTTTCCCTATAGTTTCCACAACTGACAAGGTTGAGGTTTAGAGAGTTGAAGTGCTTTGTTCAAAGTTACACAGAGGCAGACCTGGGACTGAGAGGTGGGCACTGGTCACTCTTCTTTCCTATTGGCTACATCTGTAGACCACTCCAGCTTGCATACGAACAGGGCCGCCTGTGTGTTACTAGGAAGTTAGGTCTGAATTTCAGGTTTTTCAACCTCTGTGACATAGAACACCTTTCTCGATAGTTTAAGAGACAACATGTGTCAGTGCCCTGGATCTAGGCCTGATACATTTCTACATATAGTTAGAAAGCCCCTTCTTGCCTCTCTCTCACACCCCTGTATGAATTTCCCATTGAGATAATTTATCACCAAAAATTTGGTGACATAAAATGACTTATTCACTGGCTAATGATCAGAAGTCTGATGGGGGTCTTACTGGGGTGTACGGAAAACATCAGCAAATGCCTTCAGTCCCTTCTGGGGCTCAAGGGGAGAACTATTCCCTTGTTTTTCCAGCTTCTGAAGGCCTCCCACAGTCTTAGGCTCATGGTGCCCATCTTCAAAGCTGGGGACATTTCTATTTCCGTCATACATGTCCTTTGACTCTTTTGCCTCTTTCTTCCTTTGTGAAGAACGCACGAGGTCAGACTGGACAGAGGAGGACAAGCTCTGCCCAGGGTCAGCTGATCAGTAACCTTAATTCCCCTTTGCTATGTAACCTAACACTTCACAGGTTCTGGGGCTTATCCATACTCGGGGGCTCCTCGACTGCTTCTAAGGGTAGTGCCTAAAGGAAAAGACACTAGCAAACACTAGGAAAATTTCTTATAGCTTGTGCAAAGCTAGGGAAATTTTAGCAAGAGTAGGTCTGATGGAAACTAAGTTAAGACAGCAAGGTCTTGGCCGATACCTGTAATCCCAGGAACTTGGGAGCCTAAGGTAGGAAGATCACCAGTTCAAGGCTAGCCAGGGCAACATAGCGAGACTGTGAGTCAAACTGACAGGTAAAAGGAGCTAGGGATGTAATTCAGGGCTTATTGACATGGAACCTGGATTCAAGTCCCAGTGAGGGAAAGGAGCGAGGAAAAAGTGACATCAGGACAATGCCATGGCCCACGAAAATTCACCAGAAACCCCGCTTTTAGAGACTGTGTGCAGGGTAAGGTAATAAGTATTAGATGAGGTCATGGGGGTATGACTACTGGCCGCAGGGACCTTGGCTCTGGGTCACTGGGATAAGAGGAAGAGGCAATAGAGAGCTCTCTCCCTCTTACACACACACACACACACACACACACACACACACACAGAGCCATGCCATGAGAGAGAGAGAGAGAGAGAGAGAGCGCCATGCCATGAAAGGATGAGGTAAGCAGGGTAGCTACTGCCTCATACAGGAACCAGTCCTGCAGACAATTTAGACTTCGGCACCAAGAGCTGTGAGAAACATTTTTGCTGTTTAAGCTCCTTGTCTGCGGTATTTTCTCACAGCAGCGCTAGTAGACTAACTCAGCAACCAAACAGTGGAGAAAGTTTTGATGAAAAAATTCAGAATTTGTTTAAAAAAAAAAGCCTAAAAAGGAGGGTGATGGATGCAGAGGCAATTCTAAAGTGGGTGAAAGAAGAACAACCCCAGCAAGACCACAGGTCCAGAGCAGTCACGTGCTCTCAGGGACTCGGACACTGGAAAACATGCTTCAGGCCAAGCCCTACCTGTCATTGGCTAAGTGGGGGCAGAGTGTGGTGCTGGGTGTGTAGATCTAGATGTTTCATTCATTTCGGGGGCTTTGCCATCCTGAATAACCCAAGCCAGCTGGCTGGCCTTTCACTTAAATGACAATTTCTTTTCCAGCGCTTCAGATTCCTACACCTCTTTGTAGGTATTTATAGAGAATCCTGGGCAAGCTGTCTGGGCTTGTGATCAATGCAGCCTTTCTGCTCCCGTCCCAGGGCTGTGGACTGGCCAGAGAGCAGTATAAATGTAGGTTTTGGCTACTGTGTTCTATTTGCAGCTGCACAAATGTTGTCATTTAAAAATCTTTCTCTGGCACATAGCAGCAAGAGTGGGGATGGTCTGGGAAGCTGACATCTGCTCAGTGCTCGCCCTGCACCAAGGACTTTGCCAGGGCCTTCACACCCCTGGGTGTATCCAATTCTCCAACACTCCAACTCTCCTTGTTTTTAGGTAGGAATCGGGATCACAGAGGGACTGAAATGGCATATCAGGTCACTCTCAAATGTGGCAGTGTCAACGTTAAAATCCAGGCCTAACAGATACCCTCTTTCCCCCTTCAATGGCTTCTCCAACTTGTCAACGATATTCATTCATTTGAACTTCAGTCCCCACGCATGCTCTGATCTGTTCCAGGTAATTGCTCCTAATCAGTTATCACAGAGAGAGTCAGGCCTGCACATTCAGCTTTGGGTTAAGATGTACTGCCAGACAGTTCAGCGTAGGTGGAAGAACCCCTACTGGATGCAGCCTCCCCACTTATTCGTCAGAAGAGGTGGTTTGGGAGAGCCATTTGGAAAGACCCAAACTTCCCGCTTTCCTCTGCGCACTCTTTTGGTGGTCCTGATTCTCACACACAGAGAAGTCCCTGAGGAGCCTATTCTTGTAAGAATAGTCAACATATTTTTATAAGCCCTGATGTCAGTGCATAACACTCGTCCTGACCTCTAACCAGAAGAATCACAGGTTATATTAATCAGTCAGTGGCCACTACCTAATTCTCTGAGAAGGAAGCAAAAGAGCTCAATTCATGAGCCCTCGGGGTAGGGTCGAGTTCTTAAGAATGTCCACTAGAGTGAAGCTGAGATCATCTGCAAAGGGTTTACAAAGCAAAAAATAAGTAGTTCTTATTTTCAACCAGAAACCATGCTTCCTCTCTTTCCTTCCCGCCACAATTTTCTTACCTGTCTACTCGCTTTGCTGCTGCCTAGGGTAACACCTATTTGCAAAAGAAAGTCGGGGTCTCAGACCTGAGAACGTCAAATTGCTCATTTTGTGCTTTCTGTTCTTTTAAATTCTATAAATATAGGCCAGCAAGGTAGCTCAGTGGGTAAAGGTGTGTGCTGCCAGGAGTGTAATTTGGCATTAAAAGTCAGTATTTGATATTAAGATTTCTATATTACTTATTCACATTCCTAGGCCATTGCCTCCTACATGGCACTAGGTTGATCCTTGTAGCCAACAGCTTGTGCAGATGTGAGGGCCAAGCATGCACTCTCAGACTGGCTGGAGAAGACACTCGGCAGCATTTGTCTGAGTGTCTCTCATCTCTTGCTCTGGGGAAAGACTGTTGTTATGTTGAGAATAACCCTATATCCCTAATGCCTGAGACATGGTGAGGAGCTGGAGCATCCTGCCAATAGCATCATGAGTATGTTTGGTGCAAGTATTCTAGGGAGCCCACTAAGCTATGCTTCATTTCCCAGCCTTTTTACCAGACAGTCTGACAACTCCATGAGATAGATAGATAGATAGATAGAGAGAAAGAGAGAGAGAGAGAGAGAGAGAGAGAGAGAGAGAGAGAGAG
>LOJH01004622.1:12266-35927 GCA_001685095.1 Ellobius talpinus | reverse complement strand
TTTCCTCCCTCCCTTCCTCTCTCTCTTTCCTTCTCACCTTCACTTTCTAAGACGCCTTTCCTTCCCCCAACACAGACACACGAACAGACACACACCATATACAACCATACACACAAACACACCTCTTGATCACAAATCTGAAAAGCCACCTAGTAAATCGACCTTCTGAGTTGTTCATGTTAATTATGTAAAAACATCTGAAAGGCAATTAAAATGCTTTCCTTTGGATGGGCAGGATTACATTCGACAGACTTGTTCTCCTTTTAAACCACCTACAAATATTTGTTTTGTTCACTACCCAGTCCTTGGAAAGCTGGCGAATTTCCCAGAAAGTGAAAATAGGAGGCACAATGTCCACACAAAAAGGATGGGAAAATAATCTAAGCAACATTTGCCCCGGCTCTTATGGAGATTTGAAAAGAACCCAATAGCTAATAGGGAAGGTGCGACCTTTTAATCTGCTGCCCCATATCATCTTAGGGGGAGAGGACAATGGTCATCCTGCCCGTCATACCTTCACCCAATTTACAGTCCATTCAAGCAGGATTGGACACTGATTTAGAACAGGAATGTGTGCAGAACAATGGCTGGCCTCTGGGCTGGATTGTGGCCTTGAATCACCTGTGTGTCTTGGCAGCAGAAGGGACATATTTTGGCCACTTCAAACATAAAAATGCAGAAGTTTGTAAAAGACAAAAGAGTGTGCCACCAGTTAAGGCATGGGTGACACCCACGCTGGGAGCAGAAGAGTCCCTCAATCCCAACCAGGGTTTTTCTGGAAATCCAAGAGGATGTGGAGGTTTGTAGAAAACTCAAGCAGTGCCCTAGCAGGGGGAATATAGACAGTGGATTCATTTTATATTTAAAGATTTATTTTCATTTTATGTGTATGGGTGTTTTGTGTATGCATATGTATGTGTACGCTTTTGGTGCAGTGCCCACAAAGGCCAGAAGAGGACATTGGTCCTCTCTAACTGGTGTTAGATGGTTTTGAGCCACCATGTGGGTGTTGGGAGCAAAATCTGGGTCCCC
Source organism: Ellobius talpinus (assembly GCA_001685095.1). Classification (NCBI taxonomy): domain Eukaryota; kingdom Metazoa; phylum Chordata; class Mammalia; order Rodentia; family Cricetidae; genus Ellobius; species Ellobius talpinus. The sequence goes on along the minus strand of LOJH01004622.1, from coordinate 34,895 downwards.
TGAAAGAGCCACAAGTGCTCTTAACAGTTGAGCCATCTTTTGAGTGCCAAGGAGTAGGCTTACACAGCAAATAGCTAGAAGTCTCCAAGGCCTTGCAACAGCAGCATCCCATGATCTTACTTACCTGGGAAATCATCAAGACAGCTATTCCCATAATCCTGGCCACTTATTTAGGTACAAGTAATCATAAAGGAGGACTCTTCTGGTAATATAGGACTATAATTTCAGTTACTGAGGCAGGAGGATGGCAAATTGAAGGCTTGCCCAGGCTACAGAGTGAGTTTAAGGCCTTCCTGAACAACTTAGCGAATCCTTGTTTTAAAGAGCATAACAAGTCTGAGGGTAGCTCAGTAGAACATTCGCCTGCACTGTTCAAGGCCAGGGTTTGAGTGGCAGCATCACCAAAAAAAAGTTCATCAATTAGGAAGAGTCTCCTGCATTCAGGTCTCGGGTTGAATGGTTCTGGCTGTTTTTCTGTGTTTATATATGTGCTTGGATATGTGAGTGTGCAGGCCTGTGTGTTCCTAGAGGGTGGAAGAGGGCATTTGCTGTCTCTTCTATCACTTTTCCCCTTAGTCCCAAGGTCTCTCTCTCTCTCCCTAAACCAAGAGCTCATGGTTTTGACTAGGCTGCCAGACAACTGACCGCAGGGAGCCTCCTGTGTCTGCCCTCCTAGAAGCTGGGCTTTCCAGGCAAGCACAGGAGGCCCACTTTGGTATGTGGTGACAGTCCTCACGGCTGTGTAACAAGTACTCCTAACTGCTGAACCATCTCTCCATCCCTCAAGTCTTATATGACTGCTGTAAGATTTCAAGTTATCAGAGTCAATGGAGCATGGAGCATTGAAATATGAGGCCAAGGGCTTTGACACCGCCCAACCTGTTGCCCTCTGGGAACAGTCCACTCAGCGGCTCCTGTCTGTTGCTTGACACAGTACAGGAACATGCCTCCACAGTGAAGGAAATACAGCAGAGCAATGCAGCCGGCAGCCAGCAGGACCCTTTCCCTTAATCCCATGCAGGTAGGAAAGGTGGATTTGTGGACAGGAGCGCCGCCACCCTGTGCTGCAGCAAACAAAGCAACAGAGCGGTGTTTGGGTCTCTGTGGGCACCCAGATGGGCCAGAGCACACTCCTCCACCCTCTCTGCACTCCTGAGACTCTAAGCGACCCATGTGCACGAGTCATAGGAAAAGCAGGCTGCTGCTGCCTCTGCAGATACTCCAGATATGCTGAAGAATGCAGAAAACAAACAAGCAAACGAGAAAGCCAGTGGACCTACATCATCAAGGACTGTGATCTACATGTGTTCTGATGGTGAAATGTTCTCTCCTCTGCATGATCAGAGTCTGGCAATTACAGGCAGAGACTCTGAGTCACTGGACTTCTGTTGTTTAAGAACAGGAACTGAAAATATTTTGCTAAGACCCCATTCGTGCCATTGTGCGAGCTATTCATGTATCTCTCTCCAGGCACACTGACCTTATTAAGAACTCTCTACTTACTGTCAAGTTTCTCAGAAGAAACAGTAGCTGTATTCTGCAATCGACACAAACTTGGCACTCAAATCTTCATGAAAAATACCACTATTGTCACCCCAGGTACTAGAGAGATGTCTTTGGTTCTAGAAACATCTCTGAACTAGAAGTATACTATACTTTTAGAATTTAATTTCTAACTTTAAACTTTGCTATCATCATCCAATCTGCCTATTACTGTATTTCAAAACTTGCTGGAAAAGCAAGAACTTAAATTTGATTTTCTTCCAGTCAACTAGACAGCCACAATAATGATTCTGGGGGTTCAACTTCCAACTCCTTTTCTGTACCCCAGTGAAGGTGCAAGCCTTTCTCATCTGCTGGAATTCAGACTTAAAATGAGCTTATATATCCACAAAGAAGTGTCATTCTAAATGAAGTAGAAGTGCAGGAAGACAAAGGTGATTTTTCGGTCATAACCAATCTGTTGCAGAACTGGAATGTTGGCTTTCAAAACGGCATTTGCATGAAGTCTGCTAAGATGGGGATTAATCACAAACAATTGTGGATGATTTGTTACAAGCCTATTTAATTACAGGGCAGAGGGAAAACACATCAACTTCTTTTATGCAAATAGCCAAGCCTGAGTGGAGTTACCTTGATATATGTTTAGCTTTTTTTTCCCTTAACTCTTGCTAAAAGCAAGATAGTTTAAAGTAATTTCACATCTGGACACAAAAGAAATAATTAATGCTTGCTTAAAGTCCTTAAATGGACCTTTTAGAAGCATTGATAACTGAGTCATAACAAAGTGGAAAACCAGTCAACAGAAATGTTTAAAAGGGAGGCTCCCTGTTGGTTGGGTAAGTGTCTAGATTCCCAGTTCTGATGGCACGTGTCATCTGTATGTCATAAGGAACAGACGTGTAACAACTGGGGAAACTGTTGAAATGATGGTGTGAGGCATGGCCTCTTCTTCCACCATCATTTGACAGCAAGCTGTCAGGTGCTCCAGTGACCTTCTACTGGGAGAAGGAATGGAGGCACTATTAATATTAACCATTAGAGCTGAACCATTAGAGCTGGACCATTAGAAACCGGGACTGTCAATAGGACACCAGCACGGATGGCCACCTGCATGGGATCCAAGATAAGCCTCATGCATTCTTCAGGTTTCCTAATGTGAAGAGCTCATAAAAGGAGATTTTGAGTGTCTCACCGAACACTCCGCAGATGAATTTTAAGCACTACTGAAAGCAAATGTGGGACCCTCCTCAGAGCTGTATTTCAAATAGTACCCGCATATCTCCAGCATGACCTCTAAGCTTCCCTTATCGGAGAGACTGGAAATCCAAGAAACTTAAGAACCGAGGAGTTTAGGAGTCCCCCAGCATTTGATTTTCCTGTTTGGGTGGCTGGGAGTGTCCTCCGCATGCATTCACTATACAGTTACATAATGTAAAGTTACACTTGGATACCCGGGTTCCTTTCATCCTCTCAGGATCGGGAGATACAGCTCTGCAGGGCTGCCCAGTGGTCTCAGCTCTACTGCTTGGTCCACCACAAACTGAGTCTGGATCACAGGCAGCAACTTTCAAGTGAAAATGGCAGCGTGTATGGTTTACAGCTTTTATCCCAGAGCAAGCCAAGCTGTGCACCATGTTCCTGAGTTTCTGGACTTGCAGGGCAAAATTCACCAGAATAGGTAAACTTGCACAGACCCAAGCAATCGGTGCTGCTATCAGCCTCACAATGAGTGTTTGGAGGAAATGGCTTTTCCAGGTTCATTTTCTGCCCCTAACCCTCCCTAAAGGCTCTCACTCCAGATTGCCTTAGAGAGGGCAAGAACCAAGGGGAAACCCAGCACACATCTAGGAGATGGAGTCACATATGGTTCATGTCTCTGTTGCCTTAGCCTACCACTGGGCAAATGAGACTTAATAAGCGGTGTCCTCTTTCTTACCCAATCGCTCCAAGTGGCCCCTCAGTTGCTCTAATTCTTTCTGCTACATCAACACAGAGAATAAAGTCATGAATGAAGCGCCAGAGAGCTTGCTCATCCATTGCTGGAAATAAAGGGAGCCAGCCTTCAGAAAAGGTGGGAGGGGCACAGAAGAGGTCACACAGAGCAAAGAGCTCTTGAGCAGGCTGTGGGGACTCAGCTTTTGAGCAAGTGACTTAGTTTACGCAGTTCATGCTGCAGAGAGGGGTTGCCTGATAAGATTGGGGTATCAGAGCAAAGGCTCTGTATGTCACCCTGGGGTCCTGGTGAATCCCAGAGACACGTCCCTTATACCACCCTCAGCAACCTTTGTACTCCTCTGTCCCCACCTCAGGAATTCCAGCTCCTTAATTTCATTCCCTGATTTTGGGTGAATCACTTCCAGGCTGAGAAATTGAAACACACAACAAGTCTCCCTACTAGATCAATCCTTCCAGTCTTTGCATCAGCTTCAGGGAGTCCTCTCTCTGGCTTTGTTCTTGAGGGGCTGGGCTAGAACTCAGCACAGGGTGCAAGTCCTGCTGCCTGGAGTCCTGTCAGGGAGGAACACTCTGCCCATCATTCTCCAACCTGAAGGGAGCCTTGGACTACAGAACATGAAAGAAGCCTCACAAAGGAATCAGCCTTTCCTCTTCAGCCCCTGATGTCTGGAGAAGGAGAGCTCTCATTAAGAAGGTAAGGGGCAACCAACACCCAAAGAGATTTTGCTGTTAACTGTTTCCTCTGAGATTAAAACATTCCATCCTGCAGGGAAGCTCCTTAAGCAGGAAGGTGAATGTCTCCAAAGAGCTTCAGGAAGTCCCTGATGCTGAGCAGATTCACTAGACTCCTCCCCCGTCCTGCCAGAGTAAGTTATGAAGGCTGAGAGTCCCTCTCAAAAGAGCAGAGTCAAGCTTCAAAGAAGACACTAGACGAGCCAAGCTACAAAGAGACTTTGGAACCAGAGCAGCTGCCTGGAAGAAGCAAAAACCAGATGAGCTGAAGAGGTTTAGACCAACTGAGTCACCTGGAAAGGACACACTCCAACCTTCTGGCCTGCCTGCAGGCTGTGCATTGTGCTCCAGCTTTCCAACTTTTGTGAGCTGTCACCTATGCTGGGGGTGGCCTTGGTGATGTAACTGCCTTTGAGTCATTTCTATTTCTGTAAGTAACCCCTCACCCATACTCCTACAAATAACCCCAGTAAAACTCATAGTTTACCAAGCTGGACTTTAGTGTTTTCCATACCTTGGTCTGTCATGGGTTCCCTATCTAGGGTAAGTGGATGTGTGTATTGTGTCTTCTCAGGAAAAGTTTTCTCATATATTGGGCCTGCAGCTGGGCTGAGCACCGAAGAGCTCATAGGCTACTGTGCTCAAAGGGTTTGGGGTGTTTGAGCACCTGGAGTCACCCAAGGACTCAGGGAACTCAAACTCTGTATCCTCAAGTTCCTTAGACCTTGTGAAAACAGCCATGTGTCTCAGAAGTTAGTATCAACAGTTACTAGCATTCAGCGCAAGACACCCCAAGACCAAATTCTCACACAAAGGAGATTTACTTTCCCTAGAGGGACAAAGAGCTGGTAATAAGAGACAGAGACAGGAGATAGAGGACTGGGGAGAATGGAAAAGGAACAAGGGAAAGGGGTCAGGGATATTTGTCCTGGAGAGACAAAGAACCTGCCTCTGGATACAGAGGAGCCAGACATGGTCATAGGCAAATGACAGGTTATAAAGGTAAAAGGGGAAACCCTGAGTTAGGATAAGGAGTTTAATTTTAATTGGGCACACTAATTTGGTGAGCCAAAAGGGACTTTTGATTGCTGAACTTCAATACCTTGGTAGTCAGCCTCAGGAGGAGGAAGTAGTCAAATAAGGGAATAGACTTTGGTGACCAGCTTTAGGAATGTAATCTCAAGGGTTTTACCAAGGCAGGGGGACTAGGGGGAGGGCCAAGCCTTCCAGAGTCATGTTTGCTCTGCTCAGGCTAGCTAGAGTCCCTTCAACTGGAATTTTAATATTTTCAGCATCTCAGCCTACAGCACCAAGAAGGAGCTCCACTGACCAGGAAGAAACAGTCTTTTTTAGGAAGGACTCATTCCCAGCATAGTGGGTGGACGGGTAGGGAAGTGTCCCCCATTACATACAAATCTTGCAGCCACTCAATTTTGCAGATTTTAGGGCAAGGTGTTGAGGGAATTTAGCAGAGTCACTGTATCTGAGGTAGATATTAGATCGGTCAATCATGTTTTAGAAGTGCTTTGACCTTGAGCTTGAATACTTGTGGAAAACAGTGCTTGTTCTGCTGAAGGGGCATCTTAGCCTTCCCACAACTTTGGTCACAAGATGCCTCAGGCACACCTGAGGCTCTTGTGTTATTGTATATTGCAAATAATACATAATAAAGGACTGGAGTCCTGGGGGCACGTGATGCTCTCCTTTAGTAAGACTTGTAAATTAGATTAGGGACCCTGGTATGAGGAAATAGTTTGTGTAATTTTCAGTAAGTACACCTTTGTATGGTTGTTCAGGGTTCAGTCCAACAGAAGAGGCTGGACCTTCCTGCTGCTACACAGTCCTGAAAATTTCATCTTGGAGTGCCTTCTTTCTTCAACTCACTCATGCTACATGGTGCACCTTGACAGCAAGGTGAAGTTCAGCTTCCGATATGATACTAGAACTTAAAATTCTTCATTTTCCTGCTTTTGCTGTTTTGCTTTTTAAATGTACTTCACCAAACTTGACCAAGTTCCAGCTGCACCAAAATGAGTGGAATAAAATACTTAAGTACAGGATGAGCCCCAGTGTGAATAACACTGTTGTAGGAGCTTCCGTAACTCAGGAAGATTAAATTCCACAAGTGAAAAGGATGAAATGAGAAAAATCAAAGGTCAGGCAGTTAAGGTGGCTCAGTGAGTAATAACACTTGCTGTCAGGTTGGACCTGAGTTTACTCTCTGGAACCCATGGTGAAAAGAGGCATTGTCCTTCATGAAGCAATAGCCTTTCCTGGTCCAATCAGCAGGGTTACTATGCCGACCAACCCTGCCTGACCTTGGTCCTGCTCTTCCCCCTTCTCTCTTATAGAATCTGAACATGAGATGTCAAGGGACAGGATGTAGACAGAGTAGTTGGTCCCCAACTCTGGAACTTTCAGTGTTTCCAGGATGTGAAGATTTCAGTACTAAGCTAGAAAAAGTCCCAATAAAGTAGACAGAATTGATGTCTCTTCCCCAGCCCTGAATCCCCAGAGGCATAGAGACAGGCACATGCGATGCAGAAGTAGGGTCTGGAGGACAGAGATCAACAGAGCCTGAGAAGTAGCAGGTAGAGAGAGCTGGGATGGAGAAGTGAAACAGGACATGGAGTTGCCTTGTGTCACTCAGAACTGCCAGCAGCCTCTGCAGCTACCTGAAAGCCACAAGCAGGGCATCTACTCAAGGCTGAAGAGGTCATTCCCTGTCTTTTTTGTTTGTTTGTTTGCACACACACACCACACACACGCACATGCACACGCGTGCACAAACACATACATAACCCCAGCTGTGGGCATATCTATCCCGTACTACCTAAACAGATCACATCTGAGTAAAATGGGAAATTCAAGGGCAGACTTCATTGACTGCTTATAAAATAAAACAATAAATTTGGATTGCTTCATCTTAGACACAAATACACACACACATGCATAAACACACACTATTCTTTTGCCTGACTGTAATGGTTTAAGTAAAATGCTGCAGGTACCCAAGTGGCAGCAGTGGGCAGTGGGCCATGAGACCATGCTGCAGGTCACTGAGCAGCGGCAGGCAGCGGGTCCTAAGATCATGGCAGACCATGAAAGCTGCTGGGTCCCAGGCAGGAGACCAAGATGGATAGGCACGCCATGCAGAGGGAAGTTGGATATTTATTTAGTGGGTTATGGAAAAGAAGGGGATAAGGGGGAAGAGCAGAGAGAGGGGCAGAGAGAAAGAGGGGGGAAGGGAAGAACTCGGGCTGTAGGAAGATTTGCCTGCCTCTGCAGCGAAGTGGGGTGAGGGTGTGGATGGGGCTTGTCTATTAAAGGGACAGGACAGACCATTACACTGACTCCCCAAAGATTTCTATTAAGTAGCTTAAAATTACATTTGAGTGTAGGTTTTTAAAAGTCAAATAGCTGACTTCAAGAAACTTCCAAATGCTATAGGTAAGCGAATATATGCAGACTAAACTCAGGAAAAGAGCAAAATTTAAGTAGGAAAGAGTGAAAATCACCTTCCTTAGGTTACTATTCCCCAAACTGCAGCCTACTGACTCCTCTCATCAGATTGCTGGCATTTAGATCATTACTGACCTTATATCAACTCACCAAAAACATTAAGGTTTTGTTTTAATACTGTCAAATTATGGGTATCAGATAACAGTTAGATATTTTTTCTCAGAATTGGTAAATATGTAAGTTTTAAAAAAGTAGCTGGATGTGATGGCTCATACTTAGAATCCTAGCCTTAGGAAGCTGAGGCAGGAAAATTGCCATGAGTTCAAGGACAGCCTAAGCTACATACAGTGAATTCCAAGTCAGCCCAGGATACAGAGCAAGACTGTCTCAAAAACCATCAATGTGACAATATTAAAAATGCTGAGTTGGGGTATAGCTCACGGTAGAATATGAGATTAGTGTCAATGAGAGCTGACATTTATTCCTCATCACAAAAGAGAAATAAAAAAGTAAAACATTTTGTTCATATAATTCTTAAACTTGCTTAAACTATCACAATCTGGAATATACTGATTTAAGCCAAAGGTGAGCAACTTAACTGCTTTAGTTAGGGTTTCTATTGCTGTGAAGGCATACCATGACTATGGTAACTCTTATAAAGCAAACATTTTATTGTGATGACTGGCTTATGACTCACAGGCATCAGGAAGTGATCTGCCTGACTAGGCATGGCTTGAGCATATATGAGCCTTCAGAGCCCACCTCCACAGTGACACACTTCTTCCAACAAGACCAAACTTACTCCAACAAAATCATACCTCTTAATAGTGCTGCTGTGGGTAATCCTTTTGTATGCTGTGAATATGTGTTGCTCTCATTGGTTAATAAAGAAACTGCTTCGGCCTATAGCAAGGCAGAATAAAGACAGGTGGGAAAGTCAAACAGAGATACAAGGAGAAAGAAGGGCCGAGTCAGGGAAAGACGGGAGTTATCTGTCCAAGAAGGAAGATGCCAGAGGACCAGTAAAGCCATGGCAATGTGACAATACATAGATTAATAGAAATGGGTTAATTTAATTTATGAGTACTAGTTAGTAATGAGCCTGAACTATAGGCCAAACATTCTGTAATTAATATTAAGCCTCTGAGTAATCATTAAGAAGTGATTGAGGGATGGGGCCGATAGAGAGACCGCCATTTACACAGTGCCACTCCCTCTGGGGACCATTTTCTTTCACAAAACCACATTACCCTACTCATTCACACACATCTTCTATCTTCGTCCCTTTTCTGTTTCTATAACAGAATATTCAAAACTGGGTCTTTATAAATAAAGAGGTTAATTTTTGCTCAGAGTTTTGCAAATCTAATAGAACAGGCATGACATCTGTTGAGCACATGGGGAAGGCCATGTGCTGCTCCATTCGGGGCAGAAGAGCAGATGGGATAGAGGATGTGTGGGCAAGAGAAGTCTGCTCGTGAGAGGGCAACGAGGGAGAGCCGAGGACACTGGAGAGAGTCAGCACCTCCCTCTCAGGAAAATGCATCAGTGAACACACGATGTCCCCATTTGTATATCCGAAGGCCTCCGACGATTCCTACCACCTCTCAAAACCATGATATTGGGAAACAAGCTGCAACAACAACTTCAATGGGAACAAAACATTTAAGCCATGGCAGTTTCGTTGTTCAATAGTGTAGTGAACACTAACTGGTCAGTGGTGGGTACCAAGATGTCAGTGGACAACCACTGGTAAGGGAAGGTGTGGATTTGTGAATATTTCTCACACCGTGTGCTCCTTTTTTATATCTGACCCTTTCTTGTGGCACTGTGAGGTATACATGCAGTAACAGCTTTAGCCACCTTTAATCACAGCTCTGACCACAACTATTGGCACACACTGAAACATTAACTCCTTAAGGGAGGCTCCTACAACTTAAGAAGCTAATGAAACTTCAAAGGCTCAGAAACTCAGAAAGTTACAAGACATACAAGTCTCCTCCCCAAGGTTGTAAACTTGGTACCAACTGCTGGGGGCAGCAGTGTTCTACTACAGTCAGATGCAGATTGGCCAAGAAGTTCTGTGGCACAACTCCGATGAGTTGTCACCCAGGCTAGGGTGGGTTTTTTGGTGATGCAGCTGCCTTTGAGACAGCTATGCTCTTGTAGATAGCCCCAAGAAACACAATCATTCACCAAGCTAGACTTGAGTGGGGTTCTGTTTTTGGTCTGTTGTGGTTGCCCTCTCTGGGATGAGCAGACAGTTGTTCCTGGCTCCCCAAGAAAAGTCACATGATGCACATAGATCCTGGCTGTTTTATTTCTGCATGATGGGGTCAGCAATGAGTGATGAGAATCAGCAGACTAAAGAAATGGTGTCTGCCTGCACTAAGTTAGAGAAGGGAGAGGCTAGTTATCAATGTCAACAATGAGCAGGGACCACATTACTGAAGAATAGAAAACCTGGCCTCAAAGAACCACTAGATATGTGGTGGGTGCCTTACAGGGAAGGGCCTGACAGTACAGGGAGCCGCAAATGCAATGGCTAATTCCTTGAAAGAACACGAATGTTGAAGGATGAGGAATGGAGGCAGTTCCTGCAGGGTTGAAAGTGATTTAAAAAGTTAATGGTGGGGTGTGGGCAAAGATGACCAGAAGACATAAATGAAATGAGTCCCAACTTTGAGGGTTGTAGCTTTTAAGTTGTATCTAGTATAACATGACAAATTAATCAAACAGCTCTGCACTGCTTATTTGGTTTGTTTGCTTGGCTTGGGGTCACTGGAGGGAGAATCAAGGGCCTTGTACATGCTATGCAGGGGCGCTACCATTTGTAACAGTGATTTGCTAGCACTGTGAGGGCTGTGTTGAAAGGAAAAAAGAGCAGCAGAGAAACTGGGGTGCCATATTCCATGCTATGTGTCTCCTGAAAGTTGTGAGCAGCGCCCCTTGCCTGCCCTTCTCCCCCTTTTCGTGTACTTATAAGAAAGAGCAAACCCAGCCACTTGCTCACCTTGGTGCAAATATTTGCACAAGTTAAAGTTTATTCATTAAACGCAAGCTTAAGTCACTATGACAATGAAATTACAGTGACTAGCAACCTGGCATCTATGTTCATTCAACAAAATGATAAAATTCATTTATAACATTGTGACTTGTTAAAAATCAAAAGGTAATGAAGTAGAGCTGTGCCCCATGGTGTATACTGAGTGCTGCAATCCCAGCATCCGGGAGGTGGAGGCAGAAAGATCACAAGTTCATAGCCATGGAGGATTTGAGGCTAGCCTGTGCTACATGAGACCCTCCCTCATTACTGTCTTAGAACACGACAGCTTGAGTCCAATCTCTGGGGCTTACAGCCCCTAGAAATTGTTCTGACTTCCATACAGGAGCCACAGCATAGCAAGGATCCTCACAACTAACTAAGTAAAGGTAATAAAAATGAAAACCAAACAGAATAATCTAGTCCATTTCTCTGTTGCCATGATAGAGCATTGACCAACAGCAATTTAGGGAGAAAGGTTTTATTTAAATTACAGCTGATAATACATCATTAAGCGAAGCCAGGCAGGGACTCAGGGCAGGAGACCATGGAGGAGTACTGTTTACTGGATTGCTTCCTTGGCTTTTTCATCTACCTTCCCCTGCCCCCCACACCCAAGACAGGGTCTTGCTAAGTAGCTGTGACTGTCTGGCAACTCACACCATGTGAGTTGTACACCATGCTGGCCTTGAACGCACAGACATTGGCCTGCCTCTGCTTCTGGAGTGTAGGGGAATTAAAGGCATGTACCACCATTCTTGGCTCATCCATCTTTTTCAAACAGCCCAAGTCCAACTTGGGGGTGGCATCAGCAATGGCGTTTATACATCAGCAATGTATAAACAGGTGTACAGAAATTATTAATTAAGAAAATCCCTACAGACATGCCCACAGGACAATCTGATGGAGGTGATTCCTATGCTGCCTCTTCCCAGGTGAGTCAAGCTGACGACTGTCTTAGTTGACTTTTGTCAAGTTGATGCAAACCTAGACATATCTGGGAAGAAGGAATATTAAATGAGAAAATGCCTCCATGAGATTAGTCTTTAGCTAAACCTGTGAGGCATTTTCTTAATTAACGATTGATGTAGGAGCATAGAGCCCGTTGTGGGCAGGAGGTCCTGGGCTGTGTAGGAAAGCAAGTGAAGTAAGCCTTGAGGAGCAAGGCAGCAGGCAGTGTTTCCTCCATGGCCTCTGCATCAGCTCTTGCTGCCACGCTTTTGCCCTGACTTCCCCAGACGATGGACTACTAACAGTAAGATAAAATTAATCTTTTCATCCCAAAGTTGCTTTTGGTCATGGTGTTGTTACAGCAATAGAACCTGAATGAAGACAACTAAAGCCAACTATAACACAAACCACCACCACAACAATAAGACAAAAATAAAGATAAAAGCAGAGGCAGAAAACACAATTACCAGTTCCCTATGTATGTGGATCCAGCATTATGATTGCACTTGAATCAGGTAAAATTGGATTTACATGTGTAGATAAACCAGGCTAGATAAACTCGGAGGCCTCACTGATAAAAACTCAATTTTGATTCTTAATTTTAAAGTCCCTGGTGGTAAGGAAAGCTAACGCATGTGGGGTCTCTTCCCTCTCTTGCTTCAGCTATAATGGAAGGAACAGAGGATCACCTATGGTTCACTATCTGGGTTCTACCTTTGATTTTTATGCTGCCTCATTTTATAAGGCTTCAGTTGGGTCAGTTTTATTTAATTATTATATATTTATTGCACAAAATTATAGTATGGATTCTAGTTGTTCTTAATAAAAACTTGGAGTCACCAGATATTGAGGTGAAAGCTGAGAGGTCAGAGAAGCAGAGCGACCAGCCACTAGAGAGATCTTTTACCTTTTCTAATGCTCTGAATGAAAGGGCAATCCTGTCCTCAGACTTGGTCCTCTGACTGACTGCTTCAGACTGCCTCAGCCTGCATCCTCAGACTGCATTTAGCTCCTGTCTCCTCCCATATTATATCCTCCTGTCTGCCCAGCCTGTCTCCACCTCCCTAGTGCTGGAATTTAAAGCATGGGATTCCAAGTTCTGGGACCTTTGTGTGAGCTGTGTTTCTCTTTTATACAGATCCAATCTTGAGTAGCCCAGGGTGGCCTTGAACTAACAGAGATCCCTCTGTCTCTGTCTCCAGGTCCTGGGATTTAAAAAGGTGTGTGACAGCACTCCCTGGCTTCTAGTGCCTTAGCTCTGCACTCTGATCTTCAGGCATGCTTTCAAACATAAACAAAATCTCACTACACAAAATAATGGTTTCATGCTGATATTTTTCAGACAAGATGGGGCATGTTCATGTGTGTGGTCATAGACCATCCTGTTTCATAACACATGTAACTGTTTTGGTCATTCTCAACCCCGCCTCTTCAACCTCTCTTGTTCCCATCCCCAGGTAGCTCTGGCCCCTCTCCACTCCTCAAAACAGTCCCCCTTCTACCTTTATGGTTTTGTTTTTATTTTAAATCTAGATTCTGCCTGTAAGAGAAGATCTGTCCTGTGTATCTTTGTATGTATGCAGGTACATGTGCTTGTGGGGGGGTAGAGGTCCACGCTGAGTTTCTTCACCCTGTATCACTTTAAGTTTTGAGACAGGTTCTCTCCCTGAACCTGGAACTTACTGATGTTCCTACAGCGGCTGGTGAGCAAACCCCAACAGTCCTTTGGTCTCAGGCTCCTCAGTGTTGGAATAATAGACATGTATTGCTATGTACCTCACATGGCTGTTTGGGATCAAACCCGGGTCCTCATTTGTGTGGTAAGTACTTCACCGAGCCCTCTCCCCAGCCCTTCACTTATCTTTCTGAATCGGACATATTTTATTCAATAGTTCACTCATTTTCAGTAAATGACTTGCTTGTGTTCTCTAGGCTTGGACAGTACTCCACTGTGAACATATACCACATTTTCTTTAACAGTTCATCTGCTGGTGGCTGGTGGGCACATAGGTTGACTCCATGAGTTGTGTAGATACCTCTGTGGTATGCTGATTTCGGTCCTTTAACGTATATATTTGGAGTTAAACTGGTTCCTGAGGTTCTGCAGCCTGCTCTGGGTGCTGAGGAGCAACACACTCAGCCATCATGAGCTGCTGTTTCTCCGTAAGTGAACACATGCAAAGACTGATCATTTCAGAGCTCCTTCTCCAGTGGTGGGTCAGACCCTCCAGTTCTGCTGTCTCTAGAGCAGCAACAGCAGTCGTGCCTAACTCGGAGGGTACTGTGAGAAGCAAAGTACAGCTAGGCCTGGCACAGTGCCATAGATGTGTGTGGAAAGAATTAACAGAACAAGGCAAACTGACCTGTCAGTCATGCGTAGCTGTAAGAAACAGATGTGATTATCCGAACATGGGTCAAATCCTTAAGAAAGATGCAGACCTGTGACTAAAGCTGTTGTCAAGAGCCTGTGGCATGTATATATAGATGGACAGCAAGTCCCTAATGTTCTTCCACCAGTCTTTCTACACAATGGTGTGGGCAGCTCCTCCTTCTCTACTTCATTGGGAATCAACATTGGCTCTCTTCATTGTCAGAAGCTCTCTGAAAATAAAATGTGGTGGTGACCTTGGTAATCTGAGCATAAGAGAAATATCCAGAATAGATCTGGATGAGGCATGCCTGGCCTCGTTATGTAAGTGAGGCCAGTTAGGACAGTTGGAATACTTACTTAGTCCTGGCGTGGAAGCATCTGCCTGCTAAGACAGACTGGAGATCCCCCACCCTTACCCCATTAGTAATCTTTCCAAAGCTGGAACAATGGGCCTTTGTAACTAAGACATTTCTTTTCTGTGTTGAGGTCAAAATCCAATTAAGTCAACCCTGAGCACCCAAGGAGAATTAGCGGAGAAAGCTAAACAATTGAGAGATGGGGGAGGGAATGGCAGGAAGACTCTGCCATCTGATAAACACATTACTCACTGGCTACAAGGTTGTTAAAAGGTGGTCAACACTGACTTGTAACATGTTTAGAATGAGATTTAGTCACCTTGGTGCTACCTGGTACACCAAGGGGAAACCTTACAAGAAATGAAGCAAAGGAGTGGATTTATGCATTCAGGTATTTATTTAATAACCCACAAAGCTATTCAGAGTACCTGCAAGATCCCGGGATTGGGGGTGTGGGGAGGGGGAATGGTGGGAGGGGTGATGAGTGAAGAGGTCCTTCAGTCAACCTGCAAAGATCCTGCCTGTCCTGTAAGTGCGATGAAGTCAGAACCAGAAGCAAACAAAGGCAGTCGTGTGGTGAGTTAGTTTAGGGTGGTTTGCATGGGGACCAGTTTGGAGGGATGCTGGCAAGGTGACATGTGAGAACACAGCCTGAGCCACCATCTCCAGGAACGAAGGAAACTCAAGTTCCAGAAGTCAGAAAGATGGCCCACTCCGCTGAACTGTGTCCAGTTGTGGGTCAGGATTCTACCCGAGCTCTGTGAATGCCTGTGGGCATGCAGTCAGATCACCAGTGTGTGAATATGGAGATTTCGGGTCAAACTCAGGGTCTTCCTTTATTGCTCTCTACCTTCTTTGTTGCCGACAAGGTCTCTCATTGAACCTGGAGCCCCCTGTTTCAGTAGACTCACTGGCTAGTCTGACTCCAGTTCCCACTTCTCTCTGCCCTCAGAACTGGGCTTATAGGCATGCACAGCACTAACCCAGTCTTTTAAAGGAGTGCTGGGGATCCAAACTTAGGCCTTCATGCTTGTAGAAGGTAATGAGCTACCTCCCCAGTCTGCCATGTGAGGTTTTTTATGTTTGCTTTGTTTGGCTTGGTTTGTTTTTTTTGAGACAGGGTTTCTCTGTGTCACCCTGGCTGTCCTGTAACTCACTCTGTAGACCAGGCTGGCCTCCTACTCACAAGTCTGTCTCTGCCTCCCAAGTGCTGGGATCAAAGGCATGTGTCACCACTGCCCAGTTCACCCTGTGAGTTTTGATGTGCTTAGTGTGGCTAGTCTCACCACACACAGGCCTAGTTATTCCCCAACAGCTTCATTGTTCTAATGTGTTTCTGCCGGTTCCCTCAACATCAGCAACTCACCATCTCAAATTCCAGAAAAAAAGGAGAAAATTCAACATCTGCAATGTTTTCCTTTGCATAAGTCAGGAATGGCTCTAGGCATATCATGTAATATTAGCCTTGTAATGTATGCAGTTTTGATTGATTATTGTCAAGAAGTTAAATGGCATTTATCAAAAAGATGTTAAAACCTTATACGGTCAAGTTATAAAGTAAGTACATGGCCAGGAAGTCAGCGCTCAACCAGAGGAGCTTTCCTTTCAGTTGGTTCCAAAAATTATTGTGCCTAGACAGGGTTCCATTTGCCTTTGGTGCAAACCCTGATTTACCTCTCAGTTACAGAGAAGTGCCCTGCTTCCTGCACAGTTCCTGGCATGTTGTAGGCACTCCAGGAATACTTGCTGCATACATTGATAAAAAGAAACCATGGGCAGATTTAATCCTCGGGGTCTCAAGCCGGAGCCCCCAGCTAAGTCCCAGAGTCTCATAAAGCAGCAGAAGTCAGGAGGGACTCGGCACAGTATTTACACCTCACTCCTGAACCTCCACATTCTTAGCCCGCCTTCTAGATTTAGGGTCTGCCTGCACCTCCACGTTTTGTATCCTTAATTACCTTCACTTATTGCAGTTACATCAATGGAGAGTCAAAGGCCACAAAGCTCTCTAAAGGAGCAGGCATTCGGATAGACGTATTGGCATTTGGCCGCTAGAGGGCGGGAAAGCCGGGAGCCATTCTCTGGAAGAAGGTAAGTGAATGCCCTTTTGGGTATAAACTTGTGCTGGTGAGGAGGCCTCAGTTTTTATTTTTTTTATAAATAATTCACAATTCTTGTCAGGGAATGGGAGTATGATTTCTCCCTTGGGCAATCTGAAATACTCATGTTATAATTTAAGGCAAACCAGAGGATATTCAGAATTCCCCAAACGCTGAACACTGCTGAGCAGCCTCATGTAATACCAGGACGCTGTGAATTTCCAACCCCTGGTCTGGCATTTTGAGCAACACATGCATTCATTTATGGCCAGGTATTTTGACCATATGCATGCACCCTGTGACCAGGCATTTTGATCAGATGCATGCACCAGTGGCCAGGCATTTTGACCATGTGCATGTACCCTGTGGCCAGGCATTTTGACCATATGCATGCAGCCTGTGGTCAGGCATTTTGATCAGATGCATGTACCAGTGGCCAGGCATTTTGACCATATGCATGCACCTGTAGCCATGCATTTTGACCAGATGCATGCACTTGTAGCCATGCATTCTGACCAGAAACATGCACCCATGCCTAGAAATTTTGATCAGATGCATGCACTTGTGGCCAGGCATTTTGAGCTGTTGTATGCACATCTGTCAAGTAGGGTTGCCGGACTTTAAAATACAAGAGTTTAAATAAAAATTTCAGGAAAAATAGTAAATACATTTTAATATATAAATATACCAATTTGGGGGCAGTTTGTCTTTTGTTGGTCTGGCTTGGTTTCTTGAGACACAGACTGGCTTGAACTCCCTATGTATCCCAGGACAGACTCAAAACTTGAGAGCTTCCTGCCTCTGCCTCTGTGTTGCTGGAAATACAGGTAATGCCACCACACCCAGCTTGAAACTTGTCATTTTTTGTTGTTCTGAACATCTGACTGGCATATGGCACAAGGACACTTGCTTTTCAAGGGGACCAGGTCATTCTCTTGTGGTGGCTTTCTCCATATTCCCTGCCTATTTTCTCTTTACCAATTATTCACTCAGTTCCCTTACTCATTATCTAAGGTCTGGCTTGGGAGCTTCTTCCTTGCCAATTCATTAATGCTCTCAGTGGCTGTGTGATATCGTATATGTCACAGCCATCTTGGCACTCCAGGGATGTATGTATGGGGCTGTGAGGCTGCTGATTCCTCCAGGAGGAGAAGGAAGGGGACTGTGGTGGACTGAGTAAGAATGGCCCCTAGACTCAGATTTGAATGCTTCGGGAGTGGCCTTAGGAGGTGCGGTCTTGTTGGAGGAAGTATGTCACTGTGGGTAGGCTTTGGGGTTTCAGATACTCAGGTGAGGCCCTGTGTCTCTCTCTTCCTGATGCCTGTGAATCTGGATATAGAATTCTCAGTTACCTCTCTAGCTGCATGTTTCCCACCATGACGATAATGGGGACTAAACCTCTGAACCGTAAGCCAGCTTTAATTAAATGTTTTCCTTTGTAAGAGTTTCTGTGGTCATAGTGTCTCTTCACAGCAGTGAAAAACCTAAGACAGAGATGGATGAGAAGCACTCACGAGAAGGGACCGTTCTGCATGTCCAGACATATTGGAGGAAAAATAAGGTTGAAAACTCTCATACTAGACCATGATGCCTAGGAAGCCAGAACCTAGATTACTTTGTTACCCCAATCCTGTTGTCTATACCTACATAGACATACGCTCCTAGAAGAGATGCCACAGATGCAATACTATAATCAAGTTCTTCAGTCTGGGTTTGGGAGCAGAGTGCTGTGGCATTGTAGCTCTGGGTAGAGAACACGTATGCAGGAGGCCCTGAGTTGTTCCCAGCAACCTCCAAACAAGCAAGTGACTAAATAAACAAACATGTATCTACAGAGTCAGTAAACCCAAGTTCCCTGTAAAAGCAGAGAACAGAAGATGCCATCTCACTTGCCCCCATAAGTAGTCCTCCACCTACTCTTCCAGCTTGCTGAAAAGTAGGCAGTCCTGGGTGACATGCTGTCAGCAGCTCTTCTGGGTAAGGGCTCTTCTATGAGCACATTATTCTGTCACCTTCTGAGCTCTGCCATGTCTTCTGACCTGAATCTCTTTTCTGTTTCTGCCAATGTTCTGGAGGAAGATACCCTGACAGACAGGCCTGAATCTTAACTGTTAGCACCCAGACAGCCCTAGGCAGGGCAGCTGTGCTTCTGCCTCATCCAGAAAAGCCTCGGGTTCTGGATTCCTTGGTGGTTCATGGGGGCAAAGGCATCCTAGGAGGAATTGGTATTGGCTTGGGGCTCCATTGAACAGGATAATCCTTTTGCACTGGCTACTTAATAGCTTCTGCAAGCAGAGTCCAGCGTAGCAAAACATGGCACCTTGACCTGGTGACAGGGATTCTTTCGTCTCCCCAGCTTGTGGTAGCAAGAGACAGGA
Organism: Ellobius talpinus; assembly: GCA_001685095.1. Taxonomy (NCBI): domain Eukaryota; kingdom Metazoa; phylum Chordata; class Mammalia; order Rodentia; family Cricetidae; genus Ellobius; species Ellobius talpinus. The sequence goes on along the minus strand of LOJH01004622.1, from coordinate 16,044 downwards.
GCACCCAGGTCAGCATGAGGAGAGAGTTCTAGGAGAGGGGACCTGGCTTTCCCTAGGGAAGCTCAACCTGATCATAGGGCCTAGCAAGAGGTAGAACAGAGAGGTGAAGAACCATGCTTGTTCTCTGTCTTTCAGTTTAAGACCTATGCTTGCCAAGATATTTCTTAATTGAATGAATGGGACATTTGCTGGTTTAGGGACCATGTGGAGAACAGAGCCAAGAAAGGCCCATAGGTTGGTTGCCAGTTAACCTCTAATTTTCCTAAGAGGCATCCAATGTCTTCCTGTGCCTTCTGCAGTGGCAGAAAGTACTACAAAAACCAGAACAATAGTGTGACATCCACGATGGTGTGTGAGATACAGCAGCTTAGGAGTAATCATCTGCCTGGGGAGAAAGGACAGGTCTAAGAAACAGAGAAAACAGCATGGGTTGCCCATGCTGAGGACCCAGGGAGCAGAAAGAGACCTGGTTTGAAAGTGTGTAGAAGGCCAAGGCTGGGAAAGTGTTCACAGGAGGTCTGAGAAATTATTTACCATCTCCTAAAGGTGATTTTTTTTACTAATTTTGATTATTATTTTTTATGTGTGTGTGGTGGGGGGGAGTGTGTACATAAGACCTACATTGAATTCTCTTTTTCTACCATGTGAGTTCCAGGGACTGAACTCAGGCCATCGGAGTGGTGGTAAATGCCTTTATCTACTGAACCACCTTGCTTCTCCTAGTGTTGATTTTTAATAAAAACCAAAAATCAGCCCATGGTGGTGGTGCATGTCTTTAGTCCCAGTACTTCGGAGTCAGATACAGGTAAATCTCTACGAGATACATCATAAGTCCTTGTCTCCAAAACCAATCAAACAACCAACCCACAAACAACAACAACGAAACATCATCAGAGCAAGGTTCCTTCTGAAGCCTTTTCTGAAGTCACACTGTGACCCACATCAAGTACACAGATATGAAATGGTCACAGTTTAATAATCATTAATGGATCCATTGACTTGGCAGGAATGCATTTCCCCTTCCTTGACTCTCCAGAGGGACAGACTTCCTTCAGCCATCTGAACACCCTTTCCCACCCCAATCTTTCGTAGAGAACAAGAGGACATGCCCTTCCCCTTACCTCCTCTGCTATCCTCTTCTAGAGAATAAGAGGACATGCTCTTCCCCTTCCCTCCACTGCTATCCTCTTTGGGCACGCAGGTTGGGAGGACTGTAGCAGTCTAACTCTAATTGGAATTAATCGAGGTGGAGACCTAATTCTGGGAGCACCCCTGCTAGGGGTGCCCCTCACACATGCTACAGAGGCCCATATGCTAAAGCCTTGATCAGCAACCCATGGTTCTGTTGGGAGGTGCGAGGATCTTTTGGAGGAGCTTTTGGAGGAGCTTAGGAGGAGGTTAGGTGATTGTACATCTCATGATGTTGGGGCCTTGGCCCCTCCCGTTATCCTCCCTCTTCCTTCCCTCTCTGTCTTTCTCACTTTCTCTCTACTGTGCATCTGCTGCGAGGTGAGCAGCTTGGTCCAATGTACATTCTTTGTCATGGTGTTTGCCTTCCTCAGGGTCATAGCGACCTCTGAAAATGTGAACCATAGTAAGACCTTTATTTTGGACACAGGGTCTCACCACGTGATCCAGGCTGGCCTCTGCCTCCTTTTAAGGAGGCACCACCACACCCAGCCAAATTATCTTTTTAAGTTAATTTTTTCATATATTATTTCATAGAGATGGAAAATTGATTCTTATAAACCCATGGCCACCTTAACTCTAACAATGTTATTTGTGTCTCCTTCTGCTTTCCTCTCTCATTTGCCTCTTGGGAAAGAAAAGCTGTGTTACAACTATGTGCTCTCTTGACCCACAGACTCCTCCATGGTGTGTGCAGAACACTACACAGAGGTTTTCAGTCCTATGATAGCACTATGAAGAAGACTCAAGTGTCCTTATTCCTTCCTGACAGAGGTTGCACAGGGAGGGCGAATAGGAGAAGGCTGGTCACGGGACTCAGTGGGTAAAAGAGTTGTACAAACCCGGTGACCTGAGCTCACCCTCATGGACGTGCAATGAAAGGAGGGAGCAACTTCTGGAAGTTGTCTTGTGACTGCCACATATGTGCTATGACACATGCATGCCTTCATGTGTATACACATGTACATCACACACAATAATAAATAAAATATTAGCAAAATGGAAGGGCAGGAGCTAGAGTAGAATCTGGATTCATAATCTAGCTGTGGAGCTTAGAAACTACTGTCCTGACTATTTTAAATTGTCATTATTATTATTAATATTGCCATGCTGGGATAGAACCCGGAGGTTTTTGCATGCTTAGCAAACACTGTATCACCGATCCACCGCTAGCCCTAAATTATTTTAAAATCAATAAATAAGATATATGCTAGTGCTATTTTGTATTTTTAAAAGGATACAAATGAAGATGAGTATATTATCACTATAATAATATAATTATTTCATTATAATAATATAAAAAAATTTAAAGAAAAATATTCCTAGAGAACTAAGCTCTGAATCATCCCCCACCTGTCAAATGTTCAGAGCTGAGAGTCTTGCGCCTGCCTTGCTGGGCACAGATAGAACTGTCTGGATGAGCACTGGGGGTTGCATACAGCAGCGTACTTCCTTCCCCAGGGAAAAGCATCTGAAGCTATCTCTCCTGTTCAGGTGAGACACTGACAATTTTGAGGGTTCTTTCCTGCGGATAGAGAAGATGAGCATTATCTGGTCTGACCACCAGGAAGATGCAGCAGCCACGGATACTGTATTGATAAGGAGGCAAGACAGATGGGCACAGCTACTACAGTGCGGGCCCTATTGTCTTCACCGGGCTCCAGCATTTAGATCATGGAGTCATACTCTGCCAAGTGGATATTTAAGGTGGACATTTGCATTAGACACCTACTTCTTCATGATATGTTGTTTCTCCAGCTGAGTCTGCAGTAGGCTTTGTTGGAGGAGAGAATTTGGCATGGGTGCTTCTGCGTCATTCCCACTGAGCATGTCCTATAGTCACTCTAAACGTGACTCTGGTCGTAAGCGTGGAATGAGCCCACTGGCCCATTCTTGTCTCCAATCTCTTAGGGACTTTGCTGCTCATCATCTGTATGTGACCTTTAGCTCGGGTTAGAAGGCTCTCCCTGTCCCCTGTCACCTATCCCAGATGTTCTCTTATAATCCTGCTCCTGAATGGACAGGAAGCATTACCCTGTGAGGACAATATTGGAAAGCCAAGGCATAGAGATCTTGTTACGGTTCAAGACCTACTGCAAGTGTAGTCTTTGGCTCTGAGGACGAAGAAGAGGCAAGAAGGGAGCTCACTCTCCTCACACCCTTCTCTCATGAAACAAGACAGAATACCCTCATGTAAGAGATGTGTCCACAATTCCCAGAAACAAGGAATGCCCTTCAATCTGATGACACAGGGACAGAGAGCAGAAAGAAGAAAAACCAGGACCCAAGTTTATTTCCTTCAGACCAGATTCCATCTGTCTTCCACTCAGACTTCTACCCACCTTAGGTGGATAAAGGTCCACCTAAAAGATAAAATCCCACCAGGTCACTCCTGCCTTTAGGTCTTCATTTCTACAGGTACCTGTATCTCATGAATTCTATATTACATCAGTTTGTATGAAACACTCTTTTTAATGTGCCTTTTGTTATGGGTGCTCCAGCCATGAGAAAAGGAAATATTTTTCTTCTACAGTACATTGCTGATGTTCATCTGGATTTCTCTCTCTCTCTCTCTCTCTCTCTCTCTCTC